>JBCFYV010011164.1:20922409-20940803 GCA_039000515.1 Timema cristinae | reverse complement strand
AATTAAACACCGAACGCTAAATAGGTATCTATATAAAGTTGATAATCTTTGACGAGTAAACTTTTGACTAGCAAGTCGAGTGAGGATAAATTATATATAGAACTCTTTCCAATAAAAAGCTTAGATTACATTCTATTTCAACAATCTGCAGAAATCGCTGCAACGATCCACTAGTAATGTATAATTCAGTAAAATTAGTTACTTTAAATACAAAATGTACCAGTAAGCTAGATTACCGATGAAAGGGAGATCAAGGTTCAAATATCGGTCGGGTATACTGAGGGTAGTTTTTACAAAATGGTTTTTCCAATTTCCTTCAACGAAAATGTGTGTACACTTTCTCTGATCTTCCTAATGCCCCTCCCACCCCCAAACACATTCTGACATGACATATCCGCCCAAGAACGTTTGAAAATTACTGTCCTAGGCTTGTGGCGTTAATGGATTTATGTTTGAATATTCTTGCACCTTAAATATCGGCGTACCAAATTGTAAGTATTTCTGATTTAAAGTAGAAGGAACATAATTTTAAAGCTTTAAAATATTGGAATAAAATGTTTGTTTCGTCATTATCAAAACGATCGTGGCAACGCTGTGGATGGAAGTTGTTAACAAGTATACGTAGTTCCTGGTATTACTACAAGCAGCGTTACACTACGGCTACCAAACTAAATTAAATTTTGATTATTAAAATAATTTCTTAAAGATTAATAAATTATAAAAAATAAATAAAACAAGTATACAAATATTATCTACCTTTGTGATCTTTTCTTTATCCAATTTTAACAATTATATCAAAGATAATCTTATTACAGTTATCATTCATTTTTTAAAAAAGTTACTAATAGAACACTAAGTAAAATTTTAGTTCAGGATAGTTGAAGTAAAAAGAGTTTTGCTTTAGGTAGTGAAATTCAATTTTGATTATTTCTATTAGTGAAGTCATTATTAACAAAATTGGGCAAGTCTAAAATTTCATTGAATAATTTAATGAGTATGATTAATCAAAACTATACAAAGTCCTAGTTCTAGACAATAAACATTTATTTTCTTTGGTGAAAACCAATTTCATATATATAAATCAGTTTTTATACTATCTTTTATTTTGTAACATCATATTTTATTGGGTGAACGAGTGTTGACCGGCCTCTTAAAGACCCAAAGTTAAGAGCGAATCTTGATACACCGTTCAACCTGATACCATTGTCACCATTAGAACTATTGGGGACAAAAGCACAGAATGTAGTAGTAAAGTATTTGTTTAAAATACAAAGTATATCTCTGTTATTATAGAGTATAGACAAATCTACCGAAGAGAGCTCAGTCTATCTATCGTAAAGAGGCTAGAGTAGTCTAGATAGTGTAAAGAAACTAGATCAGCCTAGTTAGTGTAAAGAGGTTAGATCAGCCTAGTTAGTAAAAGAGGCTTGAATATCCTAGTTAGTGTAAAGAGGCTAGATAAGCCCAGTTAGTGTAAGGAAGCTTGAATAGCCCAGCTATTGTAAGGAAGCTTGAATAACCCAGTTAGTGTAAAGAGGCTATATCAGCCCAGTTATTGTAAAGAGGCTAGATCAGCCTAGTTAGTGTAAGGAAGCTTGAATAGCCCAGTTAATGTAAAGAGGCTATATCAGCCCAGTTGTTGTAAAGAGGCTATATCAGCCCAGTTATTGCAAATAGGTTATATCAGCCCAAGTACTGTAAATAGCCTATATTAGCCCAGTTATTGTAAAAAGGCTATATCAGCCCAGTTATTGCAAATAGGTTATATCAGCCCAGGTAGTTTAAATAGCCTATATTAACCCAGTTATTGTAAAACGGCTATACCAGCCCTATTAGTGTAAAAAGGCTATATCAGCCCAGTTATTGTAAAGAGGCTATATGAGCCCTATTAGTGTAAAGAGGATAGATTAACCTATTTAGTGTAAAGAGGTTATATCAGCCCAGTTATTGTAAAGAGGCTATACCAGCCCTATTAGTGTAAAAAGGCTATATCAGCCCAGTTATTGTAAAGAGGCTATATCAGCCCATTTATTGTAAATAGGTTATATCAGCCCAGTTATTGTAAAGAGGCTATACGAGCCCTATTAGTGTAAAGAGGCTATATCAGCCCATTTAGTGTAAAGAGGTTATATCAGCCCAGTTATTGTAAAGAGGCTATACCAGACCTATTAGTGTAAAGAGGGTAGATTAGCCTAGTTAGCTTAAAGAGGCTATATCAGCCCAGTTTTAGTAAAGACGCTATATCAGCCCAGTTATTGTAAAGAGTCTATATCAGTCCAGTTCTAGTAAAGACGCTACATCATCCCAGTTATTGTAAAGAGGCTATATCAACCTAGTTAGTGTAAAGAGAGTAGAGTAGTCCAGTTAGTGTAAATAGGCTAGACCTGTTTTCTTAGTATAAGTTGACCGGACCAAAGTTTGTTTAAGGGACTAGACTAACCCAATAAATAAAATGAGGCCAGTTCCATCAAAACTGGTTTAAAGAGGAAATATCACCCTTATGAATTACAGGCGACCATGACCACTTTTAGATGTTTGCTCATGTGTGGCCTGCACCATATCATACGTGAGCACGCGGTCATATATCAGGGTGTGGCCATATTGACCTTACAACTAGGTCATATACAATCTCCAGTGTAAACTAGAAGTGCATTGATAATTAAGTCCTGGAATAATCAACTGGTTATTGGACTATGATTGAGATATTATTCCTCATCTAATAAGTCTGTTCTGAGGAGGCGAATAGAACCAACATTATAACCACGTGAATATCAGTCACAAATCATGTAGATAAACTTATCCTCAAGATGAACCTTCCTCACATCATACTAGTTTATCGTTGACCTTGGTAGTCTTGGAAAAGTGCTTTCCTCAGGACCCGATGTTCGTGGGTTCAAGCCCAACCAAGGTCGATGGATTTTTCTTGAGTAATTAAAATCCGTAACACAACTTCCTTCGGAGAGGAAATAAAGTCGTCAGTCCTATGTCGATTGTGGTGTGTAAAAGAACCGTGGAAGCTTTGTGAAAATATCTTATCCGGAAAAACTGGTAAGCTCTTTAACGCTAGCTCATATACATTTAGTGTGGAAGACAACGAGGAACCACCAAACTTCCTGAACTACCTTAGATCATGTGATTTCTACCAGATGGAGCAAGCAGAACTAACCAGCAGAAGGGCTGACTGTATGCCAAGCTCCGGATTGATATAAATCACATCAAACCAACCTTTGGGTTGTTGACTTAAGAAGAAGAAGAAAAATTATTAAGATATAAATATTTTTTGAGTATTTAAAGATATTTACATTTCAAAATAATTCAGGCAAATAAATACAATCAAAGAAATCAGGTATATTTAATATTTGAATTTGTATGCTTGAAAATAGCTTTTGAAATTCAGGAGAAACGTCGCTGGTATAATGTCTTAATCTTACTTCAGAATATATTATATACTTCCAAACAGAACCCAACCCGCCTCGGTGGCGTAGTTATCTAACGCGCTAGTTTAGCTTTGAGCTAAATTACCGAGGACGGGGAGATCGAGGCTCAAATCTCACTCGGATGAACTTGGGGATATTTCTTAAAAGGTTTTCCACTCTCCCTCCATGCGAATACGAGTTCTCTTACTCTATATCTAAACTTCCCAATTCCTAACCCATTAGCCTAATTAATACTTAAGAGTACAACCCGAATGAGTAGTTGACGCGGTGCTAAGTATTATTATCCAAACCAAACCTAGGGTTAATATGATGATTTGTTGTTGTTTTTGTGGTCTAAGTCTTACTACCCGTCCTAAAACTTACGGGACTAGAAGATAATGAATACATGACATTACATTGCTAAGTTATCCTTTCTATTCTTGACCCGACACACTAGTAATGAAGAGTAGCTGTAAATGGTTGCGCCTGACACGTTTACTAACTGCAGTACGATTCACTCTGTGTGGTGTGAGTAGGCTCCTCTACATACAGCTATGTGTTGCGTGTCACGGGACTACCAGGATAAGCTCTAGTCTCCAGTAGAAAGTACACCCAGCCATGCATGACCTCCTCGTCCCAAACATAAATGATCTTGACATTTAGACGTGCCCACTGGTGCTGGTATCTACTATACGACTGTGACGTGTAATCGCAGAGCTGGTTAAAACCGTACCTGTGATGTATTCTCACCAACTACATTCCCATTTGACCAAACATTATATAATTTCTATTCTACACACCTCAAATGGGAACGTAGTTTCAATAATACCTGGACGACAAGTGCTATAATGAAAGGTGGTAACATTTCACAGATGGAGTTTAAACACGTTGTGCTTACCCTGGCAACAAGTCACGGCAAGTTAATCTATATAGGTTAGTACTAGATGTTGATGTGTGAAGATTGTCGTCGGGGAATGCCTGTACTGTTTACTCGGAAGGGTTGGAAAATAGGTCTTCTAAAACAAAATGAGCATCATGTACCAGTAAACTATGCGACTATAGGGATATAGATATATTAGCAATATATCATGGCGATAAGATGATAATAACACGGGATAAAACAGAATATACAGAGCTATAAATTATATAAATAATATAAATATAGTTATTTCAGAGACAAACAAGTAGTCAACAAAAGGGTGTCACGTCACTCACGATGGAAGGGGTGACTTAACGTGCATGTGTGTGACTTTTACCCGAGATCCAAGGGTGTATATACTCTCAGGTTAAACTGACGGTTTATTTTAAATAGCTCGACTCTCCTCAGTTTGATTTAAACTATACTTCTCATAATGTGTCATTGATTAATTTATCGGGTGTAAGTTTAGGTAGCCTGGCGGAATGATTCAAAATATAATTTATGTGTTAATTTTTCAGTGAACTTATTCTTGGATGCGTATATAATTAATGAAATAACAGAATTTAAATATAAGTTGCCTTTTTATAAAATTTGTATTTGTATATTTATTTTATCCCCATCATTGGTCAGGTATTCTTGTGTAACAAGGCTGAACATTGAATATGCTTTAATAATCCTCTCTCCACGCTAATGTTGGCGAATTCCTCTAAACACCCTTTCTCATGGCTATCCCATAGATTAAACAATGAATAAAACCTTATCCATTTTAGTGGCCGAGTGGTATCTCATTAGAATGGACTATTGGTGGCGGGTTCTAGAACTCAGGGAAACCACCGCATTAAAGATTCTCATGTTATCTCACTGGACAAAACTTTCATAAACATGGTTGCTTCTGAGAAGAAATATTCCGGTGTAATATGTCCACAATCGGATCTCCAGATAGCACTATCCCAGGAGAAAACTTATATGTGGGAGTTAAGAATAACAGGTACTGGATAAGAATATAGTTGAGGTAATGCCTGTTAGTGACAAAGCGCTAAATATCAGGATATTGAGTGACCTGGTGGATACCTTGATCATTTAAGTGTACATGCCTACGTCCAGCGCAGATGAGGAAGAGGTAGACAGGATATACGAACAGATAAAAGAGGTGTATGAGGAGAACGTAAAAGGTAAATTAAGAACTATGGTGAATGGGATACCGTCAGGAACGCAATGCTAAGGTCTAAGGACGTTAGAAGAGGAAGTTGAAGAAGTAATAATAAGATGAAACAAGAATGGGTGGATCAATCAGGACATGTTTGATAAAATTGATGAACGTAGGAGATGTAAACATTATTCACCAGAAGAAGGAAAAATACATAATAGAAAACCGAACAACGAGTTGAGAAGAATGACTGACAGGGCTGGGAAGGAGTGAGGGGAGAGATGGTGTGAAGAGGTGTAAGAGTTAGAAAAGGAAGGAAAAATTGAAGAAAGGAATAGAACAGTAGAGAGTTTGACGAAAAATACTCAAGAAAAATAAACAATCAATGAAGGATAACATGATGCTCAGAATAAACAAAGAGGTATGGATGAGATATATAGAGGAGCTATATGATTATCAGATAGGTCATAGAGGACTGTTGTTGGAGGAAGACCATAAACCAAGGACCATAGACCGAGTAATGAAAAATGGAAAGGTGAACAAACTATCTAAGGAAAGGAATAGCGATGGGATGTGACCGAATACAATCTGGGACATTTAAAGCCTTATGGAATGGTGCTATAGCAAGACTAACCAATCCAATCAATAGGATATACTACACCGGAATTTGTCCGAAAGATCTACTTAAGATCATTCTGGTTTATTTATAAAAGAATTGCAACGCCAAAGAATGAAAATACTACAGCATTATTAGTTTTATATGTCATATTACCAAGGCTGCGACAAGGATAGTGCTGAGGAGACTGGAAAGAAAACTATAGGAGAATATGGGAGAAGACCAGTTGGTTTTAGAAAGGGAAGAGGGACCATAGGTGTAGTTGGATGTCTGAGAATGCTATCAGAACCAGTTTTGGAAGTGAACAAGGAAGTGTATGTTTGTTTTATTGACTGAGAGAAAGCGTTTGAATGGCTGGACTGGAATATACTACTGCAGGTTTTGAGAAATATTTGTATAGATTGGAAGGATATAAGACTGATAAATCAGCTGTACACAGGACAGAAAGTGGTGATGAGAATGGAGGAGAGTGAAACAGAAGAGAGGAGTGCAACAGATATGTTATATGTTACCAGCGCTTTTCAATATATACGCCAAAATGTTGATAAAGAAGTTTCTAGAAAGGGCACAAGGAAATGTAGTAGACGGAGAGCGACTAAAAACCATTAAGTACGCGGATAATCAAGCGGTGTTGGCAAAGTCAAAGGAAGAACTGCAGTACATGATTGATAGTATTATAAGAGTGAGAAAGGGATTTGGAATGAAGGTAGACACCAGTAAGACGAAAGTGATGAGAGGTGTTGGAAAGGAAGAAGGCAATGTTGTTATATTCATTAAAGGGAAGAAACTAGAACAAGTGAGGTCGTTCAAATATTTTGGCAGTCTAGAATGAATGAATGTAATGAATACACCATGGACGAACTTAAAAGCCGGATAGGTATGGGGAAGGGAGCATATGGAAGGGTTTCGGTATTACTGACAGCGGAAAGAATCTCACTTGAGTTTAGAAAGAGGATTGTAATGTGTGGAGTGTGGAGTGTGGTGACATGTGAACAATCATAAAGAGGTAAAATAATATTTTGAGGGCTTTGAAACGTAGTTGAGGAGAAGAGTGAAGAATGTGAAATGGATGGACAGGGTGAGGAATGAGGAAGTGTTGAGGAGAGTAGAAGAGGAAAATAGCCTGATAAGTTTGATAACGAAGTGAAAAACGTCTTTGTTGGGCCACACACTATGTAGGGATTGTTTAATGAAGAGGAAGGTAGAGGGAAATAGATTAAGAAGAAGGTTTGTAATGCTAACACATATTAGGAAAGGAATATGATACAAAAGTATAAAAGAAGATATCAGGACCGAAGAAAATGGAAGAGGTTCAGTTGATATCTGTCTTACGACAGATTCAAGAAGAAGAAGAGCTCAGAGTGATTTATCCTAAGTAGTTTCTTCCTTTACTTCCAAGAAAATGTGGATACATTTGATGCTTTCCCCTCCCCAATATATTAGTGCGACTATGTGACTTTCCCAAAAGATAGCGAAAACGTGGTGGCAAAAAATATAACAAATTTGGCGTATACATAGACACATATTTATTTGTATAACCCTAAATGATTGCATCTCATTATATCCTGCATAAACGTGAGAGTCCAAACAACAGGGGAGTAGTTTTCAATGGGCTCAATAACTAATTAATATGTTCATCTACTGATGGAGCTGTAGTTTTTATATAAAACATGCTTGTTCAAAATAAATCAAATAATTTTCCATTAGAATCATAGAGTTTAATTTTCTTCATCTGGTGATATCAACAATTGTTGAATATCTGTCAAGGGTGTCCTGGAATTGAATAAAAACTGTTTATCTTCATTCATAAAGTCTCTCATCTAATGCCACTATGTTCATAACAGATATTCAACAACTGTTGATATCATCACGTGAAGAAAATTAAACTAAATAATTTTACTGAAAGAATATTTGATTTAATTTGGTCAAAAATATGTTTTTGCTTTAAAAACTGCAAAAACACTGCTCTTAACCTGAGTTCCCTATATACCCACCTTTAAAGCCCATTTCACGGCTGATTTACCGAGATATGATATATGATTCACTGAAATAAAATATATATGATTTATCACGATATAATATACACGAATTATCTAAATATAAGAAAAATTATTTAGTGAGATATGATATACTTGATCTACCTAGATATAATATACATGATTTATTGAGATATAAGATAAATGATTTGCCAATACATTAAATACATTGTTTACCAAGATATAATATAAACTATTTACCGAGATTTAAGATACACTATTTACCGAGATAAAGATAAACTATTTACCAAGATATAAGATACACTATGACACTATGACACTATGACACTCAAATCACAAATTGCATAGAACTCATCAACAACAAAATTGGAATCAATGATTTTTTACGGCTTCTTGGTCCCTTGGAGAGAGTATTATTGTGACTGTCAAAAAAAAAATCGAATTGTGGATTTGGATTATTGTCAATGTTTCAAGTCTCCTGAAACAAAAAAGTGATTTTAACGATACTGTCCATCTGTCTGTCTGTCTATATCTCAGCCTGGAGCCTTTAAAACATTTTAACGATCGGGCTGAAACTTGGTATTTACTTTTTATACAGCGCTCCCCTTAGGTGGTTTTGGAGTGAGATAGCTAACCCTAAAATTAACGGTAGCTTACTGAAGAGTAAAAAGAGAAAAATAATGATTTTCTCCCAATATGCTTTAAAAAATTTGATTAAATTTGGTATCTAGGTATTATTTAAGATTATAAATAAAATTTATACTCTCATTTTTCTATTTAATAAATTTAAGGTAACGTTACAAAACCAGATATTTTCAATTTAGATTATATCTCCTCAATTATTTCAGTTATAAAATAATTTATCGTTGTAAAGATCGTGAATGTCTCAGTGATCTAGGGGTTAGAGTGCCTGGCTACACACAAAGAGGTCCCAGGTTCAGTTCCTGGCGCTTCCAAAACTTATATGTAACTCAGAACAGGGTTAGACTCAGCCTCTTGCAGACAAATTAGAGCTACTTGAATAAAGTAGAAACAGCTCCAGTTTAGAAAAGTGAGATCAAAGGCTGAAAGGATCACTATGCTGACCACATGACACCCTCTATCCACAAATACTGGAACTATCACATCTAATAGTGGTGGCCTTGGACCCGCACCATTGAGTTTTTTTGTAACATTGTACTTCTATTCCAAATTAAAATATTATATTCGAAGACATTTTTATAAAATGAATGGTTTCTCAGCTATAAGTAAAGCTACAACTTATGTACCGTGGTCGCATACTACACCGCCACCACTTAGTTCGCCTGGCTACTCACCCTGTTTTACTGCCCTGTCGGAGAACACATTCGAGGCCGAAGGCGAGCTTTTTCGACCAGTACGATCCACTCACACAACAAAACAAACTCTATCTAACGTCCTGGAAGAACAACCTGTTGTTTCATCATCAAGATAGATGGCAGTGAATAAAGCGCGTGCGCGATCTGATAAACTTGGCTAGCTCTCAATCGTCGTGTACTCGTAACCTCCCCCCGTAATCCAAGACCAAGACTTCATGGCGTTCTGCGCAGGCGCCGATGAGGTCTTCTAGTCGCCGATTGGACAATATGATATCGAATTATGGCTATTCATTCCAACCCCCTTTTTTCCCCTCTGAATTCAAATGAATAAAGGCGAGTGTTTGACATGGGAAAAATCACTCTTTGATGCCACTAGCCGTTAGAGGAACTAATACTCCCAACAATGTAAGTTGACATAATGATGACGAGCTAGTTAGAGGTATTGCATCGTTAAATGGTAGACTGTAGGTTATAAATTGATTCTCCAGTATGTGAACAGTTTAGCAGTACTAAATGTAGTACTTTGGATACTTGTTGTACTTTAATGTTTTGATTAGAAATTTAGGACAATTTACTTTCAATATGTTTATATATCTAATTTCGCAGGTTTACCAAAATAGCCTTTGGAGAACTAAAGTTAGTTGCTTAGATATTTGTCATGTTATAATGTTATGATTAGAAATTTAGGACAATTTACTTTCAATATGTTTATATATCTAATTTCGCAGGTTAACCAAAATAGGTTTTGGAGAACTAAAGTTAGTTGCTTAGATATTTGTCATGTTATAATGTTATGATTAGAAATTTAGGACAATTTACTTTCAATATGTTTATATATCTAATTCCGCAGGTTAAACAAAGTAGGTTTTGGGAAACTAAGTCTAGTAATTTAAATATTTGTTATGCTACATTGTTTTGATTAGAAATTTATTTCAAGTAACTTTCAATATGTTTATATATTGAATTCTGTGGGTTAACAAACGTAGGGTATGCTAGTTTAGGAGAACTAAGTATAGTACTTTAAGTAGTTGTCATGATATATTGTTTTGACTAGTTAATCAGGAGTATCTATGTTTTGATGACCAGAGCGAGTAAGAATGCGCCAAGCTTAAATTCTAAATATTATGTCATATATATATATATATATATTTTTTTTATATTTTACATCTTGTTATATTGTTAAATAAACTGGCCAAGGCTTAGTATCTTGTTATCTCCTGTTTTGTTTTTGCGAGGTCCCTGCCTTATATACAAGTTGTTTAAATAATCAAATAGGGAATATTTACTTAACTTGAGTGGTGGTCAATAAGGATCCCTGTGATTTAACTAAATAAATGCCTAAACCATTTAAGGATGGTGGAGCTGCCCCCACTCTGCTTCACAGGGTTTTATATTTATATTTATATTTATATTTATATCTTTTTGATCATTGCACTCATATTGTTGTTTGTTTGTTACAATCCTCGTTCTACGCCATGGATCGGACACCGATGGACACTTCTGAAATACTTGGCTGTAAATCTCAAGTATACAAGCTAAACCGAGAGGCGTTAATTGCGGAGCTCGTGGGCCGAGGGATAGCCGTTAACCCCGAATCCACTGTTCGTGAATTGAGGACCATGCTGTCTCGGGAGTTGGGTGAGAAAAATCCATTATTTTCTGACGTTGATAATAGTGATGTGCCCGGTCAGGTGGTCGGTAGGAATAGAGAGGTCCCTATGACCAGTGTTGAGAGGCAGGCCCCATTAGATCCTGTTGGTAACACATTATCTTCGCAGAACCCACTCTCTAACCATGTTATTGTTCGGTCAGACGGTTCACATGATAGTAGGACTCGGTCCAAAGTAGTCAGTGATTGGTTGAATCGCATTCCTGTGTGTGATGGACAGAATAGTTCCGCGTTATTCGCTTTCCTGCTGGAAGTAAACAAAGTCCATAAATTACGTCTGGTTGAGGACGCGGAAATATTAGTGTTATGTCTGGGGAAAACTTCAGGGTTCTTAACACACCTTATCTCCGAGGGGATAAGTCAGGGGACCCCTGGGTTACTGTTATGGATAACATATTTGACTCTCTAGTTTCTAGGAGAGAGAGGGAACGTTTATGTTCAGAATTCGTGTACCGTTTCCAACTTCCACACGAGTCTCTTAGGATTTTTATTCTTTCTGTGTCAGAAGCAGCGAGCATCCTCAATTTAAAACTCAGTGAGCGACAAATCGTAGAAATTATTCTAGAGAATGTGTCGCCTCTTACTAGGAGACATTTTGTATTTTCCCAATTGCCGTGTTCCTTTTCAGAGTTGTACTCTCTGGCTTCCAAAATTGAGGGATCACTTTTGGGTGAACGGGAATATTTTGAGAAGCACCCTATTACAGTTTCTAAACCCTCCGCTTTATCAACCCCTTTTAACCAGAAGTCAAAAAACAGCTTTGGTCAGCTTACATATTCTCAGACGCCCCCCGTGATTAATAGACCTTATAATAGCAAACCTACTGGACATCGAGGAGGGAATAATAGTCGCGACCTATCTCGAGTTAGATGTTTTGGTTGTAAGCAATTAGGGCACCTCCGGTACCAATGTCCGGCGGGAAACGTGTGACGTGTAACCTGAGGAGTGGTAAAGTTACACGACGCTTTACTAATATTAATAAACCACTCGAGACCCCTATCCCCATGGTCGAATTTTGTATTGGGTCAAATCACGGTGCCGCTTTAGTCGACACGGGCGCTAACGCATCGTTCATTAATGCTGAGTTTCTGAGTAGCATCCGGGGTAATAAACTCAAATGTGACGTTCAAATAAATAAGTGTGCTCCCCGTACATTTGTTTTAGGGAATGGAAGTAGCATTATTATTGACAGATTTGTTTATCCGTCTCTCAAAATTAATCGTTTTTCTTGGAAAAGAAAGTTATATGTTGTAAACAAACTAGTATGCGACGTCATATTAGGAATGGACTTTTTGTGGGATACTAGAGGTATCTTAGACTTAGGCTTGGGACATTTAAGGTTTGGGTTTAATTCTCAGATTAAAGTGCCATTGTGTCTATGTTCTAGACCCATGTGGTGTAGTCACTTAGGAAGCGATGAAGATCGCGTTAATACCTTGATTAAGAAGTACTCGGATGTCATAACACCCGTCTGGGGAAAATGTGACATACTCCCTATGATATTGTAGTCACGGACGAGATTCCGGTTAGGTCGGGTCCCTATTCATGTAACCCACCCAAAATGAAAATATTTCGCGAGTTGATAGAGGACTTAGAACAGAAGGGGGTGATTAGGCCATCTAAATCCCCGTACGCTAGTCCGGCATTTATTATTCCGAGAAAAGGACAAGGACACAGGTTGATTGTAGACTATAGGAAGGTAAATAAAAAAATCCAGTTTGATCCCTACCCCATGCCTAGTGTGGAGAGTGCGTTCCAACATCTAGGGGGCGCTAAAGTGTATAGTCTCATTGACTTGAATGCCAGTTTTTTACAATGCGCTCTCACAGAGCGGTCAAAGAAGTTCACGGCGTTTGTTACCCCTTGGCAATTATACGAATTTAATCGTGTACCGTTGGGCGCTAGTATCGGTGGCCAGGCATTAAGCCGTGTTCTGGATCACATCTTCTCAGACTTAAAATATAAGTTCGTCTTTAATTACCTTGATGACATCTGTGTATACAGTAATTCTCTTGATGAACATCTTGAACATTTAGACATTGTACTGAGCCGTTTGCGTCTGGCGGGTTTGACTGTTAACCCCGACAAGGTCACGTGGGCCAAGCAATCTATCAAGTATCTTGGGTATATTATTTCCAATGGGAATATGCTGGTCGACCCCGAAAGGGTGAAACCCATTGTCGATTACCCACAACCAAAAAACATAAAGGGTGTGATGCGTTTCGTTGGCATGTGCGCTTACTACGCACGCTTTATCCCGCATTTCTCTGAAATTGCTGCCCCCTTAAATTACTTAAAGAAAAAAGGTGTCTCATTTGTCTGGGGAGAGGAACAATCTCGTGCTTTCAAAACTCTCAAGAGCAAACTGATCAGCCCCGAGGTTTTGCACATGCCCGATTTCACTTGCCCATTCCTTCTTCATGTCGACGTTTCTTCTGTCGCCCTTGGCGCGGTTTTGTCCCAGAGAACTGCGGACGGTGTTCGTCCCGTGGCCTTTGCGAGCAAAACCTTGTCTCAGGCAGAACAGAAATATAGTGCTTTCGAGAAAGAATGTCTGTCATGTGTTGTGGGCGTTGAGAAATTCTCTGACTATCTAGAACAGCGCGAATTCGAACTATACACTGACAACATGGCGTTGTCATGGATGTGGCGACACCCAAAGCAGTTAGGAAAGATCGGGAGGTGGGTGCTACGCCTTTCGAAATACAAATTCAGCACGCATCACGTTCCTGGAAGGGATAACGTGACTGCTGATGCCCTATCTCGGATGGCGGAAGATCTGGAGCCGATTGAGACCCAAAATATTGTACAGCCTTTTAATGTAATTCATTCCATCCCGGAGTCATTCATCTCGATTCGAGATCATCAAGGGAGTGACTCGTGGTGCTTGGAACTAATAGATAAAATAAATAAGGGAGAGGAGGTGGGTCCTTATTCTCTTTTCAAAGGACTTCTTGTGATATCTAGTGGGAAAGGGAAAGGAAGGAAGATTGTTGTCCCGACTGTGGTACGCAAAATATTGTTGCGTTATTTCCATCATTCTATTGTTGGTGGTCACCTGGGTATACTTAAAACTTATCGTAAAATTTCTAGGGAGTTCTTTTGGCCAGGGATGTACAGAGATGTGAAACTGCAAGTTAAGCAGTGTGAAGATTGCCAAAAAGCAAAACCGGCGCAGAACACGAAAGTTGGGCTTCATTCGGCCGATGTGGCTCAACTTCCGTGGGAAAAGGTGTTCGTCGACTATGTTGGCCCCCTGCCCCGATCCTCCTTAGGAAATACTTGTATACTCATTGTGTTGGATGCTTTCTCTAAATTTGTGATTATTTTACCGTTGAGGGACATGAAAGCAAAGACCACTGCTAACGCGCTTGCTAGACGCGTGTGGGCGATGTTTGGTGCCCCCCGAAGTTTAGTGAGCGATAATGGGCCCTGTTTTAGGTCTGCCACTTTCAAAGACTTGTGCTTTGGATGGGGCATTAAACACATAACCACCAGCCCCCACTATCCTTGCCCTAACCACGTGGAGCGTTTCAATAGGAATCTTAAGGTGGCCTTAACCATTTTCCACTCGGTTGATCAAGCTAGGTGGGATCGTGATATTGAGTTCTTAAATGTCGCATTTAATTCCGCGTTTCATGAGTCAACCAATGCCTCTCCGGCTTCGGTGTTCCTGGGTAGAGAACTCAACCACCCTCTGTTAACGGTATGGGATGTGGACCCCTTGCTGGGCGTGGATGAGAAGTTCTCGCATAAAGATAGGTGCCAAAAGGCCTTCGAAGCTTTAAAAAGGGCCCATAAAAAGGTGGCTGATAGGTATAACCTTGGACGTGCCCCTGTTTCGGTTGCTATTAGAGACCTGGTCCTCAATAAAAGTTATCCACAGAGCTCCGCAATTGACAAAATCTCAGCAAAACTCAGTCCGAAGTGGAATGGTCCATGGCGAGTGGAGCGCTTCCTCACCCCTGTAACAGTACTGATTAGTGATGTTGGTGACCCTTCAATCACCAGGCGGGCCCACGTATCTCAAATTAAATCCTGTGGCATCAAAGAGTCCTCATCCCTGGTCCAGGGATGAGTTTGTGTGTGAGTCCGTGCTGTAAAAGTGTAAGTGTTAGTATGTAAGTTATTTATCACCTCCGGGAAAGCCCGCAGATTAAGCAACAGAGATAATTACCAGATTTTGTAAACTTAAGATTGTAAGATGGAATCTCCTAGTTGAAGCAATGTAAACTCCAATAAATGGATGATACCCTCGCAGGAGACATCATGATCTGGTATACTCCCAGTGTTATAGCAAAGTAAAATTACTAGAGAAATCTTTACTAAAGGTTATATAATGACTGTTTTTTTTTAATTGTGACATTGAATGCTAGGTTAGATTTTTGCTTGCGATTCTGATGCCTTGTATTATATTAGGTTGTGTACGGCTAGTGGGGAGATAAAATTTTCGTGGTGTTCGTTGGGTACTCGCTTTGTGTTTATTTGTTCAGTGGGATCCTTCATCCCTCCTTCATTCCTGTCGTCGAGCCAAAGAACAGAAGAGCCCGAAATGCCTTCGGTTTGGTACAGCGCAGTTGCTGGGGTGGCGAGGACAGGCTGAAAGGCGTGGAGCTCTTGCCAGATTGACGGAGAGCGGTGTTGACCAGCTGCTGATACTGAGATCAAGGAAGACGTCTCTTGGATCGCTGTGTCAAAAGCTTGGACCACCCGAATTCCTGAGAGCGGAAGAGGCTGCCTCGTGTAGGGGCGGAGGATTTGTACCGTGGTCGCATACTACACCGCCACCACTTAGTTCGCCTGGCTACTCACCCTGTTTTACTGCCCTGTCGGAGAACACATTCGAGGCCGAAGGCGAGCTTTTTCGACCAGTACGATCCACTCACACAACAAAACAAACTCTATCTAACGTCCTGGAAGAACAACCTGTTGTTTCATCATCAAGATAGATGGCAGTGAATAAAGCGCGTGCGCGATCTGATAAACTTGGCTAGCTCTCAATCGTCGTGTACTCGTAACCTCCCCCCGTAATCCAAGACCAAGACTTCATGGCGTTCTGCGCAGGCGCCGATGAGGTCTTCTAGTCGCCGATTGGACAATATGATATCGAATTATGGCTATTCATTCCAACCCCCTTTTTTCCCTCTGAATTCAAATGAATAAAGGCGAGTGTTTGACATGGGAAAAATCACTCTTTGATGCCACTAGCCGTTAGAGGAACTAATACTCCCAACAATGTAAGTTGACATAATGATGACGAGCTAGTTAGAGGTATTGCATCGTTAAATGGTAGACTGTAGGTTATAAATTGATTCTCCAGTATGTGAACAGTTTAGCAGTACTAAATGTAGTACTTTGGATACTTGTTGTACTTTAATGTTTTGATTAGAAATTTAGGACAATTTACTTTCAATATGTTTATATATCTAATTTCGCAGGTTTACCAAAATAGCCTTTGGAGAACTAAAGTTAGTTGCTTAGATATTTGTCATGTTATAATGTTATGATTAGAAATTTAGGACAATTTACTTTCAATATGTTTATATATCTAATTTCGCAGGTTAACCAAAATAGGTTTTGGAGAACTAAAGTTAGTTGCTTAGATATTTGTCATGTTATAATGTTATGATTAGAAATTTAGGACAATTTACTTTCAATATGTTTATATATCTAATTCCGCAGGTTAAACAAAGTAGGTTTTGGGAAACTAAGTCTAGTAATTTAAATATTTGTTATGCTACATTGTTTTGATTAGAAATTTATTTCAAGTAACTTTCAATATGTTTATATATTGAATTCTGTGGGTTAACAAACGTAGGGTATGCTAGTTTAGGAGAACTAAGTATAGTACTTTAAGTAGTTGTCATGATATATTGTTTTGACTAGTTAATCAGGAGTATCTATGTTTTGATGACCAGAGCGAGTAAGAATGCGCCAAGCTTAAATTCTAAATATTATGTCATATATATATATATATATATTTTTTTTTTTATATTTTACATCTTGTTATATTGTTAAATAAACTGGCCAAGGCTTAGTATCTTGTTATCTCCTGTTTTGTTTTTGCGAGGTCCCTGCCTTATATACAAGTTGTTTAAATAATCAAATAGGGAATATTTACTTAACTTGAGTGGTGGTCAATAAGGATCCCTGTGATTTAACTAAATAAATGCCTAAACCATTTAAGGATGGTGGACTTAGATTTACTTTTTACCATTTTTAGGCCCTTTTTTCAACTTTTAACCTTCTTATATTATATATACTGCTTAACCCCGGATCAACAATTTAAGGTAAAAATTGTAAAGAAAAATAAAAACTAATAAAATGGGTAAAAAGGGTAAATAAGATAAAAAGTAAATATAATCCATATTTTAAAATTCCTTCTTCCAGGTGCAGATTGTTCATACACAAGGTCTACCATAGCCCGCATTGTACGACTGTATGACATATGTTACGATGCATGATCTCGCGACGTTAGTAGGCTAAATATTAAAATTTGGTAGTTTTTAATTAATTAAAAAAAAATTTAAATCCAAATTTTAAATTTCCTTTTTCGAGGTGCACCCGTTTGTGCATATGGGCTAGTAATGGTAAAATGTCAACCCTCTGTGTTCGTTAGATATCACCCATTCTTCATGACAATTGTGGGTCGACTATATGTGTAACTCTGGGAATTCTAGAGAACACTAGCGCTTCAGTGGCGATACGATATAATACAGTATTCTCAGAGTGTCATAGTGAGAACGGACCTGTTCCGTGAGTGTATCGCTGATGTGAAAGATCACACATTGGTGGATACATGGACTAGATGTCTGAGTGATTATCTAACTCGCCGGTGAAAAGGAGGTTGGGGTTTGTATCCAGACCAGGTATTATATCCCATTAGTAGTTTCACCACTCTTCCTCTATCAAACGTGAAACCTCCTGGTTTCTAACCAGTAGACGCTATAATAATAATAATAATACGTATAGAACATACAGAATATGCGGTAGAGGGAAAAAATATATTTTACAAAATGTTGATCATTACTGATCATTTCTATGGTAGCTACAGTAGCCCCATGGCTTCTTTGGTGCTGACTGACAGCTCACAGCTGACTTATGACAGTCAACATTTAGGTATATACCTAAATGTTGACTGTCATAAGTGACAGCTGCTAAACACATGTTTTTGCAGATAATATGGTTTGGCGTAGGGATACATAATTTGGTCTGGTAACTTTTCAAAGCTTTTAGCTGTTAGCTGTGAGCTGTCAGTCAGCACCAAAGAAGCCATGGGGCTACTGTATTAAA
>JBCFYV010011164.1:20846806-20922309 GCA_039000515.1 Timema cristinae | reverse complement strand
TTTACTCACAGAGTTGGAGGTGTAGTTTAAGTGTTTAGTTGAGGTGTTTACTCACGGAGTTTGAGGTGTTGATGTCGATGTTAGCCTTGATATGTTCAAGCACCTTGTCGAGGTGGCCAGCTCTCGCAGCTCTCAGGAACGCAGTGTTCCCGTCAGACTGCAACAAGCAATACACCAGTGCCGGTCACAAACTGTCTCAATATACAACTATACAACTACCAACACCCAATAAAGTTGAATTTCTAATATGTTATGGTCGGAGTGTACTGTGTAGTCTAGATAATCATTGATCTTGAAATGTATCAGCCAATGAGAATGCGAGGAGAGAATATAACATACTAAACGATGGTATACAAGCAGACGATAGTAACTAGCTTCTGTGTTAATCTTCATGTTTGAAAGGACTTGTGGTACCCATGTTTGTTTTTATTCACGAATTGTCTTTGTTTTAATATCAATGACTATGATTGTATATAGGCTATGATGAATAAAAAGAAGAAATATTTCATTCTAATTCTGTTGTTGAGATGTAGGGTCATTTAAATATTCATATCAATAATCAAATCGGAACCAAATACAAATATAAATTATTTATTTAAAAGATTACATTTATTTAATTTATATTCAAGTTTCAAAAGATACAGTTTAATTGATGTTTTTTTCGAATGGACCCTTTATTGGAGAATTTTAGAAATATTATTTAGATAGTGGAAAGAGGTTAGGCTATTTTCTAGGAATAAAAGACTATCGATTAAAGTAAGACGTTATAACATTACGTTCCATTATAAACCAATGTATTTTTCTCATGTAGGCCTATTGTGCACAGTACGCTATACGTTATTTAATATTATTATAGATATGCACTATGCATCTTAAAATACAAATAAGAAATTTGTGAACCATTTTAAGTTGAAAAATAAGTTTGCTAGTTAGAAGTCACTAATAATAACAAATTAATCCTATTGTAATATTTGGCAGAATTATGAGAATTCAATTTTACAATTGTATAATTACTCTAAAACTAAAAGTCGCAAGCTTGCAATTTGTAATTATTTGGAACAACATCTAATTCAAATTTTAAGACGCAAAGATGGCGTGATTTTTAAGGAGATGATATCACCATTAAACACAAATAAGGAATGAAAACTTGTAGTCTTAATTTTATTATCTTTTTCATATGTAAAACTTTATATTATAAATAAATTATCTTCAAACTTATATCTGTTACAAATACATAAAACTTCCTTATTCAGTTTAACGCTTTCAAAATAATTTTCTAATGAATTTTATAGATTTTTAATTTCAGAGTAATTATACAAAAATGTCAAATTAAATTCGTAAATCCTCTAAATATTACTTACTTACTCTCTGGCAATAGGAACTTGAAAGTTCATTACCGCACTCATAAAGTAGGCCACCTATGCCTATCTTGAGATAATTTTATCCAGTCTACCATAACATATATTTCAGTTAATCAAAATGTTACCCTCCCATCTGCATCTAGATCTTCCAGTGGTCTTTTCCCGTTGGGTTTGTCATTCAATACCTTGAGCAAGGTTCTAAATACTCCCACTCACTCTGCATGAACTGAATGTTGCATGCAATATTATAATCACATTAATTTGTTATTATTAGTGATTTCTAATTAGCAAACTTACATATCAACTTAAAATGGTTCACAAATTTCATATTTTTATATGTTATATTTTAAAATGTTACTTGTTATTTAATTTGAACTATCCTCTCTCAAATATTAACTGCACATGATATATTTTCATCATGTATTCTATATTTATGTACTATACCTCTAATATATTCTATATTTGACTCAATTTTCACTATATAAATTCGTTATCTCGTTATTAATATTAATATTACTAATACATAATATGACCACTTGAGTTGTTCACACAAAACATTAAGTTACTGGTGTCTATTAAATTCAAAGTTTTCCTTCTTGAAAATTTTTCTTCAAATTACTCTTTACCAACAAATTATGAATATTATTAAAATTTTAAAGCTATGTAATTATAATATTGTTTATATTTTTCAATGAAATTTTACATGAAATTGTGCAATTCTCAAAACAAAGTAAATGAAAAGGAACAGATTTATTCCTATTCAAACAAATATAGTCATTTTTAATAGGTGCATTACCAATTTGTTTAGTGATAATGTACGATTGTTTCAGTGGGTTGTTGGATTTGAAGCTTCAAAACTGTAATACTCGAAATAGATATTGAAATGAGTGACCCTGGTCTCACGGTGACGTGGATATATGAAGGATTTGGTTAATCTCAAATCTAACCACAACTCGATACTAGGTGACGCCAACAAACAAAACTACAAGTGGTAATTTATTGTAATTAATTTGAAAATAATTTATTTAAAATATGAGTGTGTATGTGCTGATGTTTCCTAAAGGAAGAACACAAGTTCAATTAAAGCCATGTATTGACACATTTGGTCACAGTATGTTTTGGTTTTTACATTTCACTCTTTGACAACCTTCTACTAAACCTGAGAATAACACCTACCTTATAGCAGCACAGCCACATTGAGTAGAGTAGGCAGAAGATTTGTATATATATATTAAAAAAATATAGCACGTATTAGATTAATCACAAAAGCTAACTATTACATCACATCACAAAATATATCGATCTATCATAAGTTAGCAATTAGCACAACTAATATGCGTGTCTGAAAGGAGTATTTGAAGGCAGGTAAGCTTAACAACCATGTTCCGTTGGCAGCGAGCTCTGAAACCGGATGGCCAGCCCGATCAATTTGTTAGTAATGTGGTGAATCTGTTTTATCATTGCTAGAAAAAGACAATATAATAGATGGTTGTGCATTCATTGTAGCTGTGGCATTATGGTAGGATAAGACACCAAATATTCCTGGGTCATGCCCAAGCACTGAGCATGTAGAGGTAGTCTTCGTGGCCTCTTAACAGAACGTAAATATTGATGAAAATGTGAATAACACTATGAACGGACTAGAGCCATTACTCTCATGTGGTGTCCTAGTAGCTGAATGTCAGATAAATTGGCCCAATTTAATTATTTTAATATATATTTCGCAAATCTATTATTTAATCTTCAACTATATTTAATTCCAACACTCATTACATTTCAGTTTGCTGAAGATTAAATTAATGCAAATCGTTACAAATAAAACTTTAGTACTTTTGCTCCAATATCTTGTTTACAATATTTATAAAAATATGATTAGAAAAAAATATATATAATTTTTTTAATTTAAAATGTGGCATGACCCCAATTTCCAAGATCCATTTACATCTAAGACTGTATACACGGACATTACAGTGTTGGAGACGTTAAAATAATATTTGTATTTTTAAGTCAATTAAATTAACTTTGTTTTTGAAATGAAAGCTATACTAAGGCAACATACACGCAAAGGAGATTCTACAACAATTTAAAATAGTAAAAATCTTATATAAATTAAAACTACATAAAAAACTGCCAAATCCCTAAACCAATTTTTAAAAACAGGATAAGTTCTATAACAGGTTTAAAATCATTAAGGTGTATTACTTTTTTTTAAAGGATTTAAAAAATGAATTATTTTCTTGTTAGTAATTAGTACTTATTTATATGAAAACTTGAGTTAAAATTGTTTAATATAATTATTTTAATTGCTAATTATACATTTGATCGAGTTATAATAAAATATAGATATATATTTATATATGAATCCTTAGCTATTCTGGCTATAGCATCCAAATTAATATTACAGCTATTCACTCAACATACATATTAGCACATTGCTAAAGAAATATGGTAAGCTATATCTTTCGAACACACGCCATTTTGTTTCTTACTAGAAAACAAAACACTAACTACTAGGCACGCCAGTGTATACGAGGCACCGCCTCTAACTCGCACACTGCGTAGAGCCATGGAGATTGTTCATGTTACTCCAAGTATTGATTCTCCAACGAGGTAGGAGAGAAGGGGATGCCAGACGCCATCATTATACTCCCACTGCCTGGTTGGACTTGTGGAAAGGTCAGGAGACCGATCGATCGGACTTGTGCGGGCTATGGAGGGTGAGAAAGGGTGAAAAAAGGGATGCTGGGGGGACTAGAAGGTTGGATACGACAGGTGAGTTCTTCATCGTCAACAAAGGACTACTGCTGGGGAGGAGGGAAAACCAACAAGAAAAAAATAAGCCATTTATATAAGGATGTTTTGCGCTGCTGAGGCAGATTATTAACAATTTCATGTTCTTACATAAGTCAACGGGGCTCATTAATTCGTATTTAAGATGAGTTGAAATATTTATTAATATGTTCAAAATATTATCCTTCTATATTCTAGGGGATATTTGAATTTCCAAGTACTCAATGATCCACCCAAATAATAGCATCTCAACTTATCTGATAGAATATTGTAATTTACAAGTAGATGATCTGACCAAATAATAGCCTCTCAATTTGTATGATAGAATATAGGAATTTCCAAGTAGTTCATCTGACTAATTTTTAGTCTCCCAGCTTGTCTGATATAATATAGGAATTTCCAAGTAGATGATATGGCCAAATAATAGCCTCTTAACTTTTCTGATGGAATATAGGAAATTCCAAGTGGTTGGTCTACCTAAATATTAGCCTTACAACTTGTCTGAGAGACTATCTGAATTTCCAAGTATATGATCTGGCCAACTAGCCTCTCAACTTTTCTTATGGAATATAAGAATTTCCAAGTAGATGTTCTGCCCAACTAATAGCTTCCCAGCTTGTCTGAGAGAGTATATAAATCTTCAAATAGATGATATGCCTAACTTATAGCCTCTCAGCTTGCTTGATAGAATATTTGAATTTATAGCTTAATAGCTTCCCAAATTCTATGTGTTAAATTTAAGGAAACATACATTTTGATTGTATCCCTAGTTATTCAAGTTTATATACTGTAAAATTCATCGTTTCATATTTTATGTATTTTTATAGCTTGATTTTCATTTATAGAAAAAATGTAGACGAATTTGAACGAATTTGATTTTTTTTGTTAATGTGTTAAATGTATAATATATATTATATATTTTACTATACAAATAACTAAAATAGGACTTAGCTAATCGAGCTTTAAAAGTATTTGATCGAGCATTTAAATATAAAACTACTTCTCGGCTTCAAATCTCATTACTTAGGTGAGCTATTATTTTAAACCTCTTATCGATCATGAATGACTATAAATGCTAATCTTGATTACTACATATGATGCCAGAAATGACAAATAAAAAACGCAAAGGGAAGATACACCTTTCAAAAAAGCTAACCTAAAAGCACAAGCTATAGCAAAATCCCCCTTAGGTGACATATTTTATCCAACTGAACAGTGGATGAGAAAGTTGCTTCATCATTAAGTCTGGACGCGAAACATGATTCCCATGTTTTCAAACGTTTCCACTATGTTTTCGAGCAACAGGAAACATTTCCGAAACAGTGAGAAACAATATTTGCAAACAAGGTTTCCAGGTGCGTACTAGGCTTACACATGTCTTAATCCTTCTATTTTTCCCATTCTCTATGCACGTAAATGTAAAAGGATCTGCCAATCTATGTTTCTCTTATCATTACTTATTTTTATATTTTTATATATATAATATATCTTTTTGTCATTTAGCAAATATATAATCATTTAGCATCCTTAGCATGCCTTCATAGAAAAAAACCCATTAAATGCGATTATCTAACAGCAAAAATAGGAAGGTATGACTTCATATACCTGAAAGCAAAGAAACTGGAATGGAATAAAAACAAAGGTGTGTGAACAATAGGAACGATAAAACGCAAAGGTCAGATGGTGACGGATCATAGAGAGGTTCTTACGATTTGGGAAATATATATATTATATATATATATATATATTATATATATATATAAAACCCCGTACGACAAGAAAAATTGACCAGGGAACCCAGAGTTTGAAGAAGAAGTAGAGGAAGGTGAAAAAGGTCCAATCGTTTTAAAGAGTGAAGTGGAGAGAGCCATAAAGGATATGCGAAGAAGGAAAGCTGCTGGAGATGACTACATATCATCTGACCTTCGGAAGTACTGGGAAACAGCGGTTTAATGGCTTAGACAAAACTTATAAACAGAATCTACGAAACAGGAGAATGGCCCAAGGACTTTCTAGACCTAACCATGGTGGCTTTAAATAAAGAGAAAAAAGCATGAAATGGAGTGACCATGGGATCATCAGCCTCATCTTTCATGTGGCAAGAATACTCAACAGGCGACTGGAACATAAAATATAAAGTGTGATGGAAGAAGACCAATTAGGACTTAGATCAGGAAATGAAACCAGAAATGCCATCGGGATGATGATAATAATTTCAAAGAGAATACTGGAAGTCAAGAAGAAGTCCTCATTGGTTTCATTGAATGGCAAAAGGCGTTCGATAGAGTGGTATGGAAGAGACTGACGGAAATACTCAAGAATATAAGCATCAACTGGAGGAGACAGAAGGCTGATTGCAAACTTGTACAGAGATAGTGAGTGAATATGAGAAAGAATGAAGGAAAGACCAATAGCGTAGAGCTAGGAAGAGGAGTGAGCCAGTGATACTGTTTTGTCATTCAGTCTGTTCAACTTGTGGGGAGCGTAGCTGATTAGGGAAACCTTAAGGGAAGGTGGCGATTTCAGGATAGGAGGTGACGTCACCAAAACAATAAAATACGCAGATGATCTAGCATTGCTGGCCAAAAATAAAGAAGAGTTGCCAGGAAATGATGGAACATCTGGTGATGATAGGAAGAATACATGGCATGGAGCTCAACATTGAGAAGTCAAAAGTGATGGTGATTTCAAAATATTAATAACCAATGAAAATCAAAATTTAAACCAGGAGTTAGAAAACATAGAGTTGTTCAAAGTACCTGGGAAGTCTGCTGACAAAGGATGCCTACTGCACCAAGGAAATTAGGTAGAGGATCGTAATGGCCAAGAAAGCTTTCAGTCAGAAGAGGAAACAAGAAAATTCTTAAAGCTGAAGGAGGAGGCAGAGAAAAGGGTGCAATGGTGGTCCAAGTTCACTGAAGGAATGGACCTGTCGTAAGACAGAACATCTAATAATAACATTTATAAATCTAGTCCCCTGCCAAAGAGAGATAAGATCCTCAGTGGTCAGACAGTAATGTCATCAGATTTGTTGGGTACCCTAAGGTTCTGTACAAGTCGTTTCAGATGTCTATATTGTTGTCCGCATTAAATTGAATTAAAAGAATATTTCCAGATCATTCGGATTAGCTTACTTGTGCTCCTTTGAACATCCGAGGTTATCACAAAAAGTAGTTTTATGTGTTTATAATATTTTACTTGTTGTAATTACACCATCTTGAGTTGGAAATGAAGAATGATTGCTTTCGTTTCCCCTTGATTTTAACAAACAAAAGACATCTCAGAGTTACAATTAAATAATGACGGCAACTTGGCCTGGTACCTGTGGCAAAGCACCCCCCCCCCCTACCCCAAAAACCCACACTTTTGCAATAACTGACCTAAGTTTGTACATTCATAACTGGTTTGTGATCACGTCATAAACAATGGCAATGCAAGCCAGTTATATCGAAACTACACACTAAAATGAGACGCCAACGATGAAATACTAATATTTAATCTTAACTTTAATCATTTTATGACTCTCTTCACGCCATAAAATTAATCTCTGTAAATAAATGAGTTTCTGCGAATCTGCCAAACACCTTGAAGGAGACTCATGACTTTCTTTCATGAGACAGCACAAAATTGAAAATAATAACTAAAGATAAACATATAAACATGGATGATATTTATATTTTGTAGAGTCCATCCTTATTTCTGCAATAAAATCTGCTCCGTTTGATAAACTTCAAACAGTAAATCCAACAGTTCATTTCTGATGGTTTTGGATGTACAGTTGAGTCTCATTAATCCGAACTGGTCTAATTCAAAAATCTGGCTAACCCGAACAAAAGTGGAAGAAAAAAAGAATAATTTTAAAACAAAATATATTGTAATACTACAAAGTAGAGAAAAGAAACAATGTATAAATTCACTCAGTTTGCTTTGCTTTCAATAATGATGGAAATGGCATATTCAAGGGTTTTACACTTATTTATTTGGCATGTTCATAAAATCAATAAGTCTCTTTGGTCGTAATGAAGTGAACCTGTTGGCTGACAAAACATTCCGCCACCACCTCATGAACATCACATCAGCTGGTGCCACGACGGGTTGACGGGCCCATTAGACCTTACAGTGAATCTTTAATTTACATTATAGGAAAGATTTCGGTTAACCCAAAAATCTTCTAGTCTGAATAGGTCTTGGTCCCAATTAGTTAGGATTAACGAGGCTCTACTGTATCTTTAATTACCATATTTGATTCTCTCAAATGCAATGCAAGCGCGAAGTCTTAATTTGGTTGAAAAATTTATTAAACCTAATTAAATACTACGATTATTAGAGTAACCCTTTCATCCTGACCACGTAAAGCTAATTCAAAAGCACCACAAAATCCATTACACATAATTAAGCAGATTTAATGAAAACTCATGTTTATTTGCTCTCTTTGATAAATGTTTTAAATCAACAACACCCCTTTTTATCCATGTAGAAGATCCTTTCTTTGAAAACAAACAAAAGAAGCAGAATAATTTGTTAGTCAGTTCACAACCACACATCCACTTATAATTATCATAAATGATTTAATTTAAAATGTATATTATCGTTACCTACATGATTTAGGCTCAGTGCACACGGGATTAATTTCGGCGGAAACTTCTAGGAGCGGAAGACGCGCGTTCTCCGCGAATATTTCTCAAGTTCGAGCGGAATCTTCGTGGACATCCATCTAAGGATTCTCCTTTTCATACAGTTACCATAGACCCCACGGAGTGTGCGGTATTTTCTTATTTCGTAATCAAATATATTAATGAAAAGGAAAAAATGTAAGAAGCATTGTAGGTATTGGACTCACCCAATTGTTAGCTGCCGACTAAGTAAGGGTACGCTTTACACCCTTTTTCAATAATTGAGAGAAGATGACGTTACATTTTTTAATTATTACAGAATGTCTTTTCAAACATTCGATGCACTTTTGTTCACTATGATGGATCGTTTTCAAAAAGAAGACACAAATATGAGAATATGTATTCCTACAGTTTAAATATTGGCAATAACACTAAGATAATTAGTTAAAATGTTTATAATAGGGTATAATATTAACTGAAGAATTATATTCTACAAATCATCAAACTAATTTATTATATTGAATTTAAGTATAAACTCAATTTGATCAATACAGCTGTATTAGAATATTAAAGGCACTTGTTAAGAAAATTACTTACATATATAACCATCTTTACACACTAGGCCAATGTTCATATTGATAAGCATTTTAAAGTATAGATAAATGTATCTTTGAAAGTTGAAAATGTTTATAGTAAAAAATAGGTTAGTATATAAGAACAGCGGAGTGAGCTAGAAGGTGTAAAGATCACTGCTCTCTGAATGTTGACTAGCCAGTGAGTCAGTTGGTGACTGAAGTGCACAACATGGAATGTTATTTTCCTGTATTACGTTACGAGGAGTTCCTTCGCGATTTTGCGCTGAAGATCTACTGGCATGTGCATTACCAACTGGCTGATAAGGTGATTGTGGTAAGTGAGATTGCTCCTGTAGTCCAAGTGTCGCATAATTTGTATGACGATAGTTGTAGTAGGCTGTGTGATGTGGGAGGCCGCAGAATGTTGTTGATACATCCCTGCCATCTGTGCCTGGTATTGTAGGTTGTGTGCCTGTCTATCATTTCTAAGCAATTTTAATACTTCCATTCTAAAATCAAGCTTTTAGTCTGTGTCTAATGATCTCAGAGAAGGTAATAAAGACTAGAATAATGCTCTGTCATCTTTATCAGGATCATACTTCTGACGTTCCTTGTGAAGGGTCATAAATAGTGAAAGTTGGAATTCCAACTCAGTGGTATTATTCCTAACCGGTCTATTTCGTTCCTCTGAGTTGGCTTGGTTTTTTCTGTCAATTGGTTATGTCCAAGATCTGTTTGTATTCAACTTCGTCTTCAACTGATTGCTCTTCAGCGTCTTCCATAGAACTAGCAGAAGTTGTTCAAGCTACATCGATTTTCAATATAAATGATAACTGATCAGCGTACGTGTACTTGAATTTTTTTGCTTGCACCAGAAACAGATTTCAATGAATTTTCTTGCATTTCAAGCACTAATCTTTTCAATTTTCCATTTAGATATTAGTTTGTTACCTAAAACAAAAATTTGAGCAATCATAAACATGGATTAAATAGCAAAGTTATAATATTTTGTTAGGTCCTCACGACCATCACATATTAGGGAAGAATGACCCTGTCTACGGAAAGATTTCTGGATAGGTTAGTGGTTAGAGCATTGGCGTACTAATCCAAAGGTCCCGGGTTTGATTCCCATTCCCAGGTGACATTTTTCAATTATCAGAAAATAATAAACATGCTTACCAAAAGTCAAAGTGTAATGTAATAGCACTTCTCTAATTAGTCACGTATGGTACCAGAGTGGTGATGAAACGGTGAAATAAAATAATTGGTTGTTGGGTAAATACAAAGTCATTTTAGAACAACGAACTTCATTTATTATATATATGAACAAAATAAAATCTGTTATCAAAATTATACACATTTAATGTTTGTTTAGAATAAATTAATTTTTATTTTGTGTTGGGAAAGGTTTGAAGTGGGGGATTTAGATGGGCAGACTTAGCGACACCAGGATGGTAAATGTAGCCACAATGTCGTGATACAGCTCCCTTCATACCCATTATTGACCCGCCAATCCCGATCCCAGGTATATCCTTCAAATTTTGTCGCCTACATTAAAGATGTTGCCCGCCACCTTTATTTATTTAATTTTAAAAGAGGGGGAATAGTGAAATAAAGGTGACGAATTAGTGTGGTTCTATTGTATATAATAATGTTTCTTCTACTCACACAACTACATTAACACGTTGTTTCAGGTATTTAGCAGTTGGGTGCTACATGGTAGAACTTCACTATACATATAGAATTGGAAGGACAACAGCAGGTGTATAATAAAAAATGTGTGCAATGCTTGAAAGACCAGTGTATCCCTACGCCATCGGAAGACAAATGGAAAGCAATAGCAGCAGGTTTCCAGGAACGAGCTCAGTTCCCAAATTGATTAGGTGCAATAGACGGTAAATATGTCCGTTTTGTGAAACAAAAAATGAGCGTTCATTATATTATAATTAAAAGAATTATTTCTCAATTGATCTACTAGTGGTTGCGGACTCGGACTATCGCTTCTAGTATGTTTACATTGTGTCTTTCGGCTAAAGAATCATATACAGCAATATTTAAGAAATTTTCATTGTTGGAAAAGCTTTCAATTAATAAGTTAAACATCCCACAACCGGCACCTCTACCTCAAAACGAACACGTAATAATACCTTATGCCTTTATAGGTGATGAGACCTTCGGTTTATCCGAACATGTTCAAAGGCCATTCGCCAGCAAACTGATAACAAAAAATAAACGTGCCTATATTTATAGGAATTGCAGAATAAGATGATACATTGAATGTGCGTTTGGCATACTGACCACTAAATATCTAATAATTCACAGACCATTAAATGTTAATCTGCAGAAGGCGGTTGATGTAACAAAATCTTGCAGTAAACTGCACAACTTTATCAGTGAAAGGGATATATTTAGACCAAAAGACACATTAACTTTTAATACTTTGGAAAGTATAGATGAAAGTGACACAAGAGAGAAAAACAGGAAAGGGTTGGAAACAAGAAATATCCTTGTCGATTATTTCTTAGGTGACGCTGGCAAACTACCTTGGCAAGACACCAAGATTTGATATCACTACAAAAACATTATTTTGTTCGGTCTTTTTTGTATTAAGGTAAAAAGGTAGGAGTATACCTGCAATGTAAAAACTTATCTTCAATCGATTGTTATTTTCATACAACATATTTCTGGTTGGATTTGAAGTTGATTTGTTTCAATAAAGTTTCGCTCTTTACATCTTATTTTCAGATTTTTAATAATAGACTTACCTCTCCTTTACAAAGTGCATCCTTATATAAGAATATTTCCATCGCATCACTTATTACATTTTAGTCATACACTTTCTTGTGAATTCAGAAAGAATTTTCAAATAAATAATATTCCCATTATGTGTTTCTTATAAAATTATTCAACAGATGAAGGCCTATAGTGAAATTATTCTTTTAGTTTAGGGACGAAAATCTAGGCCTGAAATAAGTTTACCTATACAATTAGGCCTTATTATCCTTGTCTGTGGACTTGGGGTTAATAAACTTACATAATTATGTATACTTCTCAACACTAACCTACTATGCCTATCAAATTAGATTTTCTGTAAACCATCCTGGCTTTACGCTTCAATTAAAAATTACCTTCTATTGTTGTAACTATTTATAGCTTCTCTAAATAGTAAAGGTTTTAATTTCCTAATATTAATTTCTTATAAACTTAATCTTGCTTCCAAAGTTCTTTACTCTTAAAATTTATAAACAAAAGTTTTAACTTCTTATTCATACAACCATTAAAATGAAAATAAATTAATAAATAACTTTACATATTGTTGTAGTGTAACCAACCAAAATATATTATTTTGTTATTTTTATTAATTGTATCTTAATTGTATCTTAATATTAATATACAAAGGTAACTTACCGAAAGTGCTTCTTTCTGAATTTGGCTGCTTCTCAAAGTCATTAAATAAAATACAGAAAATTTCAATCCATGCTGATTTTTGTAAATCACCATCTTTGTACTCATCTACGGTTAGGTCACACAAGCATTACCTCTTATCAATCTCTTGCAGGAAAACCTCTATATCCATTTTTTCAATGTCTATTTTGATGTAAAAATTGTAATAAGCAAATATATTTAGTAAAGTACTGGGCAAAAATAAAAATATGAGATGTACAAGTAACAGTAAGACCATCTCCGCCGAACTGTCCACCCGTGAGTACCGGCCCATAGAATTAACATAAGGTGGGGCGCCCCTAGCGGAATTCTTGCGGAACATTTTCTGCGATGATTCCGCGCGACTTTCTCTCCGCGAAAATTCCTCCTGAGCCTTAGGGTTCGGCCAAACTGACAAGCGTACGAGCGAGCGCGTTAACTACTGGGTGGCCAAACTGGCGAGCGCGTGATTAGCAAATAGCTCTCGATAGTTGTTTACGAGGAGGAAAAGGTTCGAATCTTGGCTCAGTGAACTGAGGGTGGTTTTAACAAGTGATTTATTGTTGTGATTTTCACATCATCTCTCCACGCTAATGATTATTCTTATTTGTAAAAGCCTACTTTGATTCTAATATAGAAGTATTTTAACATATCAGTTTTACATATGTATGTATATGGTTTATGATCTTACCAATTAAAATTAGGCCGTTAGTAGCAAGAGTGCCAAACCTATCGATAGTAATAAAAATGTCAACATGAGAAGTTTTCTTAGCACTCAATGAACCAACATACACATATATTGCCTAGCGCCTGTAAACTAGACTGTACCGGCTCGAGCACGCGCGCTCCAGTCTGGCCACCTCTCATTACAACCAATGTGTTCTATTTTATATTTTAGTCGCTCGCCCAGTCTGTTCGTCCCCTTATTCGAAGAATAACAGTCTATATTTAAAATTATTGCAAGTGACCTGCCTTTATTCTTTATTAAAGCTTTTCATCAAAACTAAGACTATTATTAATTATGAACCGCAGATAATTAATTTAAAGACTAATTTTTAAAACCCTGAACCATAGAACGAAGATAACAACGATAATGAAATGCGAATGACGCACTCGTAAGTGACTGGAGGCACAATTCATTACTCCCTAGACAGTGGGAATAAAAAAAACCACTGGGGAATCCCCATCAAAAGATGGCTTCATGTAAAAGCCAATAATTCTATAACGCACGTTGCAACACACGCTTGTATGTCCTAGCCATAGTCTTGAGCACAGTGTTCAGCGTATCAAGACCCCCTTTCCCCTTACCCTATTCCAACATGAACTTGGTGAGCATCCGATATTATGCTCCGATTGAGAAGATATTTTTGTTTGAAGGCTTTCGCTCAGTAATTCTAATGTCATAATTTACAAAAACCTAGAAACAGTTTATTTTTATATCTTCCTGGCTAATATACGTTGTATAGTATAATAATTTATAACTATTATTTGTATGTATAACGGAGTGTTTGGGTGGGACGGCACATGCATTTGTGGCCTTTAGGACAAGCCGCCAAGAATGGACTCAACAAATGATATAATTTCCGAGAGATGTTTGCAAATATATATAGTCAGGAACAATTATTCTCGCAAAATAAAAATTCATTTTTTTGGTGTGTCTAGGTTAAGAAGTGGGTAGAAGTGCTGAGAAAAATAATATGGTCCTTGACGAAACACTACTGGGTGACTTGACATTCACTATCCTCCTAATGAGTAGACATTCTGTCATTCATACTTTGTTTCAACTTTTACAAAGTTGTTTTTTAATATGTGAACCTGGGGCCAGATACCATTTTGTCAATAGTCACCCCCGTGATTGAAACAACATCGACACTTTGTCTGAAAATAAAAGAAGACTAAGATAATATATTTTACTAAAATGATTGTTCTTTCCCCTTATTCTACATTCATAAATTGCTTAGTGGGCCTATACATTTGGTGGACACGTGTGTAACGACATTTATCACACAGTGACAAACTAGATAAACATGTAGGCCTATTTCTTACTTGTTCAAGGTTGACTGTCATATAGATGGAAAATGCTTGTATCTTGTAACCGATTGCAGACATGTTTAGCAGAAAATGTCAACCTCTCTCACGTATCTAGTAGAACCGAGCCATATTGAATAATATTGTTAAGACATTTTGATTTACAAAAAATCCTTTTGTAAGTTCCTTTTGGAAAATTAACTTATTTTATTTCGTCCTTTGCGTCTTATTACTTGCAGGTCTATCCACATATTTGGAAGGAAAGAGGAAGTTAAAACTTAGAATAATTGTGCACGAATTTGCTTGGAAAGATTATAGGACCACTCAGAGAAAAATAAATAAGTACACAAGGAAATTATTTTAATCCCAACTTATTCATCACCAGCGAATAAGACAAAAATTATTAACGCCTTATTCACGTGCCTACCAGTGTGGGTTTATTCATTATTATTATCATTAATATTTATGTTTTTTACGTTCATAATTATCGCACCAAGAGATTTTTGGTAAAAAAAAAACTAATTTTATCAGTCTTTAGACAAACAGATGGCACGTAAAAGATTTTATGAATTTGGGACACATTAAAACCTCTATATTTTCTCTAATCTTTGTATAAACTGGAAAGTTAAGGTGACTGACTTTATGGGCTTGGTGCCCGAATGGTTATTTAGAAACGGCGCTATAAAAAAAAAGTCCTCATTAACGTTTAGATTAATCTTAATAATAAGTCACTTGTAATTTAGAAGTGTTGGCTTATTTTAAAATTATTGTTTCATGACCTAAATCCCAGTACTACCATAACGCTTAGTTATCTGTAGCCATTAAGCTAACTCTACTATAGATACTGCCATCCTTCCAAGATACAACGTGAATCTATACTCTAATTACTGCAATCCTCAAGTGTAGTGCTACACTAAATACAGGACAGCACCTACCTAGACCAGAACCTGGCCCACTCCATTCTGGACGAGGTATGTGTTGTCTCGCACTTGAGACGTGATAAGTCTAGTTAAGAAACTGGCATCATGTCCCACATAGGCTGCCGTGGCACAAAGAAATGCTAAAAGACAACACTATATTCCATTTCTTTAGATCCATTATTTTTTCTAATATTTCATTATTTAATTTAATTTTTTATATTTTCTTAACATATTAATTCCCCCCCTCCCCCTTCAAAATCTTGCAGCACACTGGTTGTGAATCGCTGTTTTAGATTCTATAGAGTTCTTTTTAACACAAATATTTACTGTGAAACTTAACCTAGATTGATTTTTCGGAGCGAAGAAACATTTTCAAAATGCATAGATATTTCAGCGGTTAGTAATAATAACATTTGATTATATTTGATGGTTTTATCTGTAATCTAGATCATGTTATTCTCATGTGATTGTACAACCGGCAGCTTGGAGCTACTTTCGAGTTGTCGCTGGCTGTGATATCAATCATTGGATTGATAGCTCATAGTAGCTCAGTGGTAGATTATTGATGCTAAGCCGAGGATCCAGGTTTCAATTCCCATATACAGGGGTTATTTTTCAACAAAAGTATGTATCTTACTAAGTTGTTACTGTTATTTTATATGACAGCTGCAGATAACATGGACACGTGGATCTAGTAATGGTTTTATCTGGCTTATGAGTATCGGACTGTTACTCTATAGATGGAGGATCTGACATCCTCGCTTCATAACAGTTCTAATAACATCAGACACTACTTGTACACATTCTATAATGATGGCTTGTTTGATAGAATAGCTACCATCACCCACTGTCAATCAGATAGGTTGTGTACAAATATTAACTTCGCTTATATCGGGGGTACACAGGGTCAGGTCTTAGTGAGTGGAATGAGAGAACATGAGTAGATGTAATATCGACCACATGCTCAAAGGATATAGCAGGTGGTGGAAGGGGGAAGGGGGTTTAGTAGCGTGAGAAAGGTCCATTATCCAAACCGTGGGGTGATTGTAACTACTCTGGCCACTGTAGAGTAACCATAATTTTATATACTGTCGATACAGTCTAAACATGATTCTTAGTCTGAAATAATCTGAAACAAACATAATATTGGCAGAGCAAAAAGCTGAGATACACCGGCTATTCCTCCACACGTGTCTATACCTGTCTATAGCCAGTGAAAGCCGCGGATAGCAAGACAACGTGTAACATTCAAGTAACAACATTAATACATGTGCAGAAGCTTTATATATCTCCGCGTCTACTAGTGGTGCTAATAGTTACTTACAACATGAATAGTGACATCATTGAAACCAAGTTTATATATCGTTAAATAACCATTTTGTTTTAACCTTAAGTCATTTAGGCGAATTTTCCCTGGTACTGTTGATTATATTATATTTTCTAAGAGTTTATATTTAATTAAAACAATAACACATCAATAATATTCTTCATATGTTTTTATAGATATTCTATTGTATAAAGACTCATCTTAAACCAATTTTCTTTCCGTATAAAAGGGGTTTATGAGTACATCCTTTGTCAGTACTATGTTTTTAAAAACGCATTAAGACGAATTTATTCTAAGAATTTACTTGCTCCGTTTTTGAATTGTGCGTGTGGTATATTTTGACTGGATCATACAAAAATGTATGTCTTCTTAAAGAACATTATCTAGAATCATTATGATATATTGCTTCAAATTTCTTACTGGACAGCTATTTCATTGTTCTAATGTTGTTTTATTTGGCTACAGTTCTTTCTCTCTCTCTCTCTCTCTCTCTCTCTCTCTCTCTCTCAACACACACATCTGCACGTGCGCGCGCACACACACACACACACACACAAAGCCAAATACTCGTTTTCAAAACAAATGTAAGCTACTACCCGCCTCCATAAAGTTCATTTATCTTCCTTTATGAAGCCTTCTAAAGATCCACAGAGCGAACAAAGGCAGCTTAGTCCTATTTTTCTAAATTTCTCTTTCAAAGCCCGGCGCCACCCCTCTCAGATCAAGGCCGACTAGATCCATCTTGTGAACCCCTCCCACCCTTTACAGAACAATCTGCTGTAAGGTACCGAAAGGGAAGGGTAAGGCTTGTGCTTCGACATCGCTTGAACCACCTCGTTGAAGGCTTGAATTATTATTATTCTGCCAAATATAAAGTTTGGAAATGTGAGATGGAACATATTAATTTTTATAGATTTTTCTTTTACCTTTTAGGCCGTTGTTATACTATGAGTTTTTACCGGTTCTGTTTGACGGGATTGCCTCAACGAGTGATATTTGTCTGGTGGAGAGGATAGGACATCCCATCAGTTCATCTAGAGCAGTAGGTAAACAGAGTGATAAGTAATGTTTTATAAATTTAAAACTATTTGTGCTCTTGAAGCCGAAGGATTATTTAAAGACCCAGTAGTACGTAAATATTGGGTACATCCTTTCCTTTCCGAACAAGAATAAAGCGAAAATTTTATTACAATTTAGGGTAGTATTCGATAACATGAAACTATTTTTTTTAATACTACCGCTTGTCAACAAATTCATTTGATGAATTATTCAACATAATGTGTCCGCACATAGCCAAACAAAACACAACATTAGGGAGCGCAATAAGTTCAGAGTATTAAGACCGAGCATTACATTAATTATCGATATCGAACAAAAGCAAGGAAACGGACCGCCACAACCGCACAGTGTGGCCGCGGTTGTTCGGGTATCCCGCCATGCCGCAGCACGATGCGGTAGCTTCCAGTGAGTGCGGCAGCACCGCGGTTGTATAACAACTATAATTTAAAACAATGTGTTCGTACATTGCGGTCGATTCGGACCAGTTTTGCTGGACCTGTAAAAAGACACAGTGTAACACCAGCCTTAAGCACAATTTCCCAACAATTGGATCGGATAGAATGCAATAAAGAAGACATCCCAAGCTCTGTTTGGTTAATATCACCAGAAACATAAGTACGGTAATATGTTATAATAAAGTAATGGCCGCGATCTCAGCCCTCATCTTGTACTCACGTAGGCCTATCGACCGCAGCGCCTGGTGTATGAAATAAAAAGTGTATCTTACGTCAGGGTTCCATGATTTGTTGCATTCCAGATGATGTACTTGAATATTATAGTAAAATCCTTTACGAATGTATTCTCTTATCCTGCGATTCAATGACCTTCCATTTCTACCGGATTGTTTGCATTTCTAGTGAAATTAAGCAATATGTCGTTAACACACTACAAACTCAGAGGATAAACAATTATAATAGCACAATTTTGTTTAAACACAAAGTAACCGGAGGAACGACTGGTTGACCATACCCGTAGTTAGCTTAGTTTGAAAATCGGATTGTTCAAATTCAATCATATAGGATTTTTCTTCCAGCCACTATTTTATGACCATCAGGATCTGCTCTTGGAAAACATTGACCAAGACTAGAGGGACTCTTAATAGACCTTGTCCAATGTCTGTGAGATATACACTACTCCCTCTTTACCCTTACAAATAAATATTGACCAAGACCAGAGGGACTCTAATAGACCTTGTCCAATGTCTGTGAGAGATACACTACTCCCTCTTTCTCCTTACAAACAAACATTGACCAAGACCAGAGGGACTCTAATAGACCTTGTCCAATGTCTGTGAGATATACACTACTCCCTCTTTCTCCTTACAAACAAACATTGACCAAGACTAGAGGGACTCTTAATAGACCTTGTCCAATGTCTGTGAGAGATACACTACTCCCTCTTTACCCTTACAAATAAATATTGACCAAGACCAGAGGGACTCTAATAGACCTTGTCCAATGTCTGTGAGATATACACTACTCCCTCTTTCTCCTTACAAACAAACATTGACCAAGAGCATTTGAGGACAAACCAATATATCAAACATGGCATGTATATGTTGGAGGAAAAAAAAAAGAAAAGAAACAGTGTAGATAAAGGAAAAATAACAAAGGTACAAAAAAAGTGAAACAAAACTATTGATTAAAACTCCCTTTTAATTGGGAACATCTTCCAACATCCAAGAAACATCTTGGAGAGACGGGTGTAACAAAAAGTAGTAAAACTTAGTCATACACTAAATTGGTTTAGAAATTCGTTCTGAAGGGTCTATTTTCATACTTAAATCCTATTATATAGCAGGGTTATGGTAGGTAAAAGGACCTTTAAGAAAGATGTTTCTACCAAAATCAGTAAATTGTACTTTCTTTCTTTTTCATGGGAATTTTAATCATTACATACTAGATAGGAACTTTAATTTGTCATTGCACTTTGGCAAACACAACTTGTAAATAAAACTAATTAAAATATAAACCTTAAAACTCGCGCTGTTCAATTCTAGATATTATTCACTTTAACTCGGCTACAAAACGAATTACTTTAGAATATTTGGTTGTAAAGAAGTACCTATGTGTACTAACACCTGTTCTAAAGGACAACATGAAATCGCCCCAAAAACAGTATTGTCCAGCAACAAACAGCCCCTGTATCTTCCATGAAAGTATTCGAGTACGCCATTCCTATTTTTTTTAATCAGGCTACGCCACTGCTATTAATAGTTTACAAAACATCGTCCTCTAGTGCAGGGCCAGCCAAAAATTTTTTATATTTAAAATGTGTGTTTTATTTTCATTCCAATTGTTTGTATTTTACTAATAGACCTCTGTCTCTTCAACAACATATCCTAGTAAAAAATAAACATTCAAAAAGCAAGCAAACTATTTTAAACCGGAGCCTCTGTGGATTAGTCACGGAACATATATTTTGTGTGTGTTAACCGAGATCCAGTTCAATAAGAGTATGTGAAATGTTGTAGTCCCCTTATATTTCCAGCATAGTCAATAAGTATGACACTCATGTATGGTGGTTAAGTTTAACTAGGCACAACCAACTTACTAGCTTGGTGTAACAACGACACAACCATCTCACTAGCCTGGTGTAACAATAACATGCAGAAAACTGATGTGCCCCAGATTGAGTATAATTATGGACACAATTTCATATGAATTTAATATAACTTTCAAGTTTTAATTAAACTTGGGCTTTATCAACTAACACGAACTAATAAAGCTTGTTTTTACTTCCATGTTTCTCTTTCAAAGTACTATATATATTTATATACCTTGGTATTCTAAAAGGTGCTCGAAATGTCCATTCCAAAGAACATCAAGATGCATGTGTACTCCATGTTGCCACTGGGGAGTGTCTACACCACCTTTTGGGGCCTCATTCAGGAACATATTGTATTAGGAAAAATAAGAGTTTCTTGGATATTTGCCACCTGCATTTCATTAAAATAATAGAGTAGAGATGAGGAGGGTTAAATTTAAAGGAAATGTATCCGTATTTAGGTGATGTTATGGTAGTGAATAAAATATCAATGAGAACGTGAACTAAATGTCAAGCTCATAAAGTCTGCTTTGCCAGTGACCAGGTCAGGGCTTGAATCACAGCTGGATATAATGAAAGTACGTTTTTCTACATTATTTTTCACCATCTCGTAGTGCAAATGCGGGTACATTGAATATACATTAAACCCATTCTAATCCTTACTAAACTAACGCAATTAAATCCGTATATCTTGGACGTGTTAACACCCCCCCCCCCCCCCAATGAAAACAAGGTTTTTCAGTTGGATAGGTGGAGGGGAGGGGGGGGGGGGCTAGGGCTGGTGAGTGAGTGGTTCGAGGGTGAAAGAAAAAGTAAAGGTGTACTCAACTAAAAACATTGACTGGATTGAATATTATTTTATTTGCAGGCGAATATAAGACCAAACTTATTGTTTTAAAACCATTTATTGGAATAATAAAATACTTAATTATTAGCACCGCGTCTTACTACCATTCGGGTTATACGCTTAGGCACTAATTACGCAAATGGGTTAAGAATTGGGAAGGTTGAATATAGTGGAAGTGAACACACATTTTCGGGGAGGGAGAGTGGAAAACCATTTAGGAACAACCACCCCAGTTCACGCTAGCGAGATTCGAACCTCGATATTCACATCCTCTGTAGTTTGGCTCAACACTAAACTAGCGCATTAGTTAACTACGCCACCCAGGCGGTATATTGGGATAAAATATGCAAGTAGATACGATATTACTGTTCAAATATTGAGTATTTGTAGATTTATATGACAGTGTGGGCAGTTTACATAAAGGAGAGGCTTTGTGTTTTCTGATCCAAGTCTGCAGACGATCAAACAGGCAATCATCTGTATGCTCCAAAGCTATCCTTTTATATATTATTATATCAAAAAGAGGCTACACCTGGACTTTTTGAAACGGAGAGATGGGGGTTCACAGTCATGTGATTCTGTGATTATAAAGCCTTGGCCCTGGGAGATGAAAGAATCAAAAATACAAATTAAAGACTTCCTTGAACAATTTTTACTAATTAATACTTACAATATAATTATGTTCAGTGGTCAAATAAATATTAAAATTTAGTTTGTTTAGTTCCATCGTTTGATGAAATATCCTTATAAAAATTATTACACTATAAGCTATTTTAGAGACATTAGATATCATTAATAACTTCTTATTAGAGAAAATTACTTTAGATAAAATATGATATACATAACATATTTTATTTTAATCTTAGGAATCTATACCTAATTTACGTCAACATGTGAATTTATGGATGCTATAAAAACAGGGTTTTTGATTGCAAATATAAGTGGATGAAAGAGAAAATTGAGATGTATAGAGAACTAAGAGACCCTAAAAATTAACTAAACTAAAAAAAATATTTATGAGCTGACATCAAAACCAACGGTTATCGAAAAGGAGTGAAATAGTTGAGCAATTATAAAATATATCGATAAGAACAGAACTAGCACCTAATTAGCGGCGCCAGAGTTATTAAAGAAAAATAATCTGATGACACAGTGCTGTAAACCATTATGATCTTTGGTAAAACGTAATATTACTATTTTTCTATTAGTTTTATGTACCAATGAATATTACTTATTATTACATATCTTACAAGTTATAAGAAAATAGCTCAATTTGTAGGCGAGAGATCTATAAAGTTTGCGCGATACATCATACAATTTATTTTTAATATACTTTGTTTAGTAGATGGTATTTGAAATAGAAACAACTGCTAGATTTTAGCATGAATAATCAAACATTGAACAAAGAATTATGTGGAACGCATTTAAAATCAGTAATACCATTTTTAAATATTGCTTCTTTACACTTTTAGTTTTTTTTATTCAATGGAAATATAAAATATGAAAGGTAATGCAAATGCATAATCTTGTGAAAAACAATATCTTATACGTAATATTATAATAAAATAGTGTTCACGCTTAGGAGTATTTTAGTTTTATCAAGTTTTAAATAAATCAATCAAGAAGGTGAACAAGACATGATTTTCTCAAACTTACTCAAGTTTACTTTAGATCTATAATAATAATAATAATAATAATAATAATAATAATAATAATAATAATAATAATAATAATAATAATAATAATAATAATAATAATAATAATAATAATAATAATAATAATAATAATAATAATATATAGTAGTAGTGAAATAATTATAACAGATAATTATGTTTATAAATCTTCAAATCAAAACTAAGAAATAATGTTTCAAATCCCCTAGTAAGATTTATTGATTTAATCAGCTTTAAAAAGCGTTCAAAAAATAGGTTTGTAGGGATATATAGTGTTTACTAAAATAGTGAATTGATGGTTATTTACACATACATAGTCTACATTGTATTTTTTTAAATAATTATTATAACAAGGCTGGCTGAGCGTGTATTAGCTACGCTAATGAGAGCGTCCGTGTAATGTAGTGGCATCACTACATATCTAAGGGAGGGAGCTGAATTTCACTTTTCAAAACAGGATTTTTAGGCTAGGCGTTTAATACCATCCATATAATATTCCAATGCTTGACAAGCCTTAGTTGCATCTTTGAATAAATGCAAACGCTTTGATTTAAAAAAAAAATCATTTGATATTCCAATCTTTCTATGAGCAATCGTATGAACTCCAAAAACAAAGTTCATCCCTGATTTACAAGCAGCGCATTTTCATTACTGATTAACAGATGTGATTTGTTAAGTTAAATTCAGAAAATATAGGCATTTATAGACTGTCCTACTACGGTACTAAATGTGTGCGTGTCACAAAAATGATAAAAATTATGTTTGTGGTAGGAATAAGAACCTAATTTGAAGATAGTCATATTTATTGAAATCTCAACAAATCTGTCATTATGACAACGGCATTGATACTTTGAGGAATAGTTGAACAGGTTTGGGATGTAGTCAATGTGATGACAAATCTCGACCAACATGAGTATTGACTTACATTGTTGCTGAGGTGACGGTATCTGCACAACTCTAGGGTTGTGAGATACTATCTTGCCATGCAGTTTCATACAAACACAACAAAATGTAATAAACAAATTAACATAAATATAAACTTTACTTGAATGTGTTAGTACTACTTTATTTACTGGAGGAGCCGATGTACGTGTAGTATTTAGTATATATAACGTAGGTAACAAGAACTTGTATATTTTGTAAATTGTAATATGTTTATAGATACACAAGCAGAAATGTAAAAGCGTGCAAACTAGTAGGTGACGTAATATTGCTCTGACAAAGACTTGACAAAAATATGGCTGGAAACAATCTACGAGGGACTACAGCCTACATTGGGTGCTGTAAGTAATACCGATTGTTTACCTGATTGGTGGTCTCGGTGACCATAATATCTTGTAATTATTCTCCCTGGCTACAGCAGAGAGAGAGATAGGAGAGTGAGAGAGAGACAGATGTTGTTAAGGAGAGGAAAACTCTGTTTAGAGGAGCACCAACTGTACTGTGACGCGCCCAAAAGCTGGATAAGAACTAGCTCGTGGTGTCTGCCGCTAGAGAGCAGGTCGGGAGGCGACGATCCGGGCCATCGACCCAGTGTTGCCACCACCAATTGACACAAACTTCCCCAAGTTTGTCACAGGTGAAAACGTGTATTTACATTTCAAGAGAGAGTAAAAATAGTTACCTTTGAGAAACGTGATTTTATTTTAATAGAAGGAATTGGAGTTAAAAAAAAATAGAAACCATGCTAAGAAAAAAAATTAAAATGACGTTTCTCACACCTTGTGCATGATCATTGCTAATAATATGTAAACACTATAACACTAACCGGCCCAGTGGTGTAGTGGCTACGAGCCTAGGGGTCCCGGGTTTGATTCGAATGGTCATTAGGGTTTGGCTAATTATACTCTAGCTAGGTTAAGACTCACACCAGCTCCACATCTTCAAGATCACTATAATCACCATCATCTCATTGCGGGTGCGACTTGTAGACAACCTTTGATGGTGTACCCTGGGCAACTTCTGTGCCACCAGAGCAACTAGTAGACTACACACAGGCGAACGAACTTGATCTCATGTCCCTCACGGCCATATATGTCATACAATAAATAAACTGTAACACTGAGATAATTAAACTAAAACTGAAACACTAAAACGATGAAACTCTAGAGACATGACTCCTATCACCACAAGTGTCGAATTGGCCATAAAAGTGTGTCGAATTGGTCATAAAAGAGTGGAGAATTTGAGTTTGTCAGCTCTCAAAATAAACTAAACTTTTTCCTATCAAGATATGTTGGATGCAACTTGAAATTTCCTGTATATCATTAGAAGCATTCCACTTTGTGAATGAATCATTGACATAATACTCCCCTGCCCCCCCTTTCTCCACACTTGGTTTACCCCTGCCTTCACTCTAAGTCTAGACTCAAGATGGACAGTTCTCTACAATGGGATTCATCCAGTCAAAATACAGATCTGTACCGTAACTAAAATGTGGATTGAATTCAGATAGTCGGCCAATGTTTCTGCGGCCTGTCAGACAAAGGTATCGCCAAATTTTGCATTAAATTGTCTTACATTTTTAATTTGAACAATTTTCTTCATATTTAGCGTCTGAAGCAGTAGTGATTAGTTATAGTGTACAATGTACATGTATTAAATACACTTGTTCAAACTAAGTGTTTTTTTAATGTTCGATTGCACAACATAGTTTTTCAATATAATTATAGAATTCAATGTGGAACAGATTTTGAAATTTTGAGTTTAACATAAAGTCCAAAGATCAACTGGTAAATAAGTTATAAAAACCCTGGATTGAGTAGATATTAGAATGGATTGTCAATTACTATATTTAGAAGTTGTTTCCTTACTACATTTCATTATTTTCTTCAAAAATAGTTTCTCAATGTTCACATGGTGTGGATAATTTCACTTCTCATTAGCCACCACTTTAGCCACATTGATCCACTCTTCTAAAGGATTACTATTTGGAAACGCAATAATTCGACTCAAATGTGCGTTACTGCTATTATGAAAAGATATAAAAACAGATGAAGCAATCACCTTTTACTCGCATGGATGGTCACGCGGACAAAGTTGCCAGCAGCATAGAGTCTGGTTTCCCAGTGATATAGAGATCAGAGTATGAATCTCAGACAATCTTAGACCGTTCTGGGTTGGTTTCCCTAAATTGATCCTCCTCGCCCTACAACAAACATGCTGCCCAGTAAACCATTATTTTCTCATGAATTGACATATAGGACAGCTAAAAAACGCGACTATATCTACTTTCATGTTCTCATACGTCAAGTCATGTTGTTTGCAGCTGTCATTTTTGATAGATATTATCAATATAATAATAATATCAATGTTGACCTAATGATAATATGTTTGTATTTTTTAAAAGGTACTTGTAATAAAATGAAAATAAGGTAAAACGTGAATCTCGGTGACCAAGTGTTTTCATTTTGCACCGCGTCTAATTAATTGCCCATTTGGAATATTTGCATTCAGTTACTCCAACAAGATAAAGGTCACGAAGGTAACTGTAAATAAAATGTACACGCATTTGCGTGTAAGGAAAGCGTAAAAACCATTTAGGAGAAACCACGCTAAGCGCAGCCAACCGGGAATCGTACCCCGACCTCTCCGTCATTGAAAATGAGTTATATGGTGACGGTGATGGTGGTGCCTACGGCAATGGGAACACTGATGACAGACCAAATCATCACTTTTTTTTATAGCTTTACATAAACTAAACTAAATATGTAAGTCAACAAAATATCTAATTATTACCAGTTGAGAATTCCTCATATGGTTGTAGGTTAAGTCTGTTTCTAACTATTGGTATCCCTTCAACCACTGTCACTAGTCCACGTCTTCAGCCAGGATTCAAACCAAGGATATTCAAGGTGGTATCAACAGTGTTTGACTGAAAACTCGACTGGTGTGCTCATCTCTGACCTAGGAGGTTGAGGTTTAAATACCGGCAGAGTACACTCGGCATAATTTATTTAATGTAATGCTTCTATTATTTCTTACCAGGCAAACAAATATATCCTTACAGCAAAACTTCTTTATCCTGTGCCCCTAAATTACTTTTAACCGAGGATATCTCAAACGGGCAGCAAGGGATCTGGTCATGAAGGCATGGACGATGTCATCAAAAATGGTTGTGGTCTCTAAAAATAGTCTCCAGCTGTCCAACTGTTGCGGGGATCTACTACAGACCCTGTTATTTAGACTGGCAGGAAAGTTTGCTTATCCTTAGTGGGATAGGAGCTGGTTTGAGGCATGAGGAGATTTCAGGTGAGGAATGAAGAGATTTCAGGTGAGGAATGAGGAGATTTCAGGTGAGGAATGAGGAGATTTCAGGTGAGGCACGATGAGATTTCAGGTGAGGTACGAGGTTATTTCAGGTGAGGCGCAGCATTGTTATATCTTCAAATCAATTGTTTTGTTCCTCTGACCTTAAGTTCTGTTTTACTAAGATAAAGAGATGAATGTTTTTCTTTGACAAGTGAAGCAATAAAAATGATTATCTGGTTTTCATCTATATATATCTTTATGGAAGGGGTTCCTTAGTAAGACTACATACATCAACTGGCAGTTACACATGATCTTCACTTGTATTTCACACCTATAAAAGCTGATCTGAACTAGCTGCTAGACAGGAAAATACATTATATCATCACTTGTATTTCACACCTATAAAAGCTGATCTAAACTAGCTGCTAGGCAGGAAAATACATTATATCTAACGCCATTCTAATTATTTTTATGAATAGTATTCACGTCATCAAATGTAAGGCCATTGTAAGAATAAGGTTTTATGGGTAGCTCTTAAGAATTTAATTATATTTTATAGTTAACAATTTCTACAAAAAGTATAAAACTAGTGTAACCCATGCAAACATTTGGTACTTTTATTTTTTTTGAATAATATCATAAAAGATCCTTTGAAATATATTTTGATGGTGAGGCTTAACCAGTCCAATTAATATTAAAGTGAGGCCGGAGTGCAGAAGGTTTGAGACACCCTGTCAAAGAGAGGCTAGCCTATACTTTGCCTCACGCCTCTGGTTGCATAATCTAAGGTGGCAGGTTCACCATAGATTTTCTTAGTGTACCGGAGCATTATTTCTCCGCCAAATGGTTATATTATGTACCTTATCAAGTAATGAGGGCGAGTGTAAGGAAACACGTCAAGTACACCCGGCTTACCTAGTGATGAGGGCGAGCGAGTGTACAGAAACACGTCAAGTACACCCGTATGATCTAGTAAAGAGGGCGAGTGTACAGAAACACGTCAAGTACACCCGGCTGACCTAGTGATGAGGGCGAGTGTAGAGAAACACGTCAAGTACACCCGGCTGACCTAGTGATGAGGGCGAGTGTACAGAAACACGTCAAGTACACCCAGCTGACCTAGTAATTAGGGCGAGTGTACAGAAACACGTCAAGTACACCCGGCTGACCTAGTGATGAGGGCGAGTGTACAGAAACACGTCAAGTACACCCGGCTAACCTAGTGATGAGGGCGAGTGTACAGAAACACGTCAAGTACACCCGGCTGACCTAGTGATGAGGGCGAGTGTACAGAAACACGTCAAGTACACCAGGCTGACCTAGTGATGAGGGCGTGTGTACAGAAACACGTCAAGTACACCCGGCTGACCTAGTGATGAGGGCGAGTGTACAGAAACACGTCAAGTACACCCGGATGACCTAGTAATGAGGGCGAGTGTACAGAAACACGTCAAGTACACCCGGCTGACCTAGTGATGAGGGCGAGTGTACAGAAACACGTCAAGTACACCTTGCTGACCTAGTAATGAGGGCGAGTATACAGAAACACGTCAAGTACACCAAGCTGACCTAGTAATGAGGGCGAGTGTACATAAACACTTCAAGTACACCCGGATGACCTAGTAATGAGGGCGAGTGTACAGAAACACGTCAAGTACACCCGGCTGACAGTCCAGCAACAATGCGACAGCTACCATCACAGTTTAAACACAAGTTTCACAACTGAATTAAAGATGTAAGTTCCTTCCTAGTTTTCACTCTCAGTCTGCCATGACCAATTTTAATTTATCTTAGAGATTAAGTAAAAATGCTCGTCCTTGAGATTATGATATGATGAGGCTTTAGTTAGATGTGTGATGGGATGTGATACAAAAACAACTGTTATTACGACTCCAACTTTCTGTTTGTTCATGGAGTTACAGTCAAAACGGTTCTCTGGATTTTGTTCAAACTTAATATGTTCATATCTCAGATATTTTTTAAATGTTTACATTAGCTCCCTAGTAAGGGTACTTTAATGATGATTAGTTTTGGAATACTCGCAATTTTTTTGACAATGGCTCTAACTATTTTATTTGGATGTAACTTATATCTAGGGAGTACTTGACTTGACCAATAAGTATTATTATTATTAGCACCACGTCTTACTACCCATTCGGGTTATACTCACACTGATGTGTAATGGTAGGGTGATTGTGAGATGTAATGGAAGACCTACAGTTTAACGTGGGATCCGAACCACGGTGGAGGCCTGGCATTCCACGCATTCACAAGTTGTGATTAATACACGTATTGTCAGAGTTGAAGGAAGGGTTTGACAAACAGATAAATATGTGCTGGGACCGAGGATTGAGTCCCGGACCTCCAACAAAGAAGTCCAACACCTCACCCCTAGACCGCCCGGTCACCCACCATTAAGTAATATTATAATTCTTTCTCGAGGAAAAATTCGTTTAGTGGGAGTTTGATTAATTATATATATATATATTTTTTCTTAAATGTCAATAACGTTTATAACTTAGCCTATGATGAATGATTTTTTGAAAATTCTTCTGAATAATAACAAGCTTATCCTGCATGAATTATGTTTTTATTTAACTTTTCTTGAACTTCATTACTATCTGCTAGAAAATTATCAAGTATTTGAATTTGTCAATTTCTTCAGAACGTATGGGTAATCCATTCCTTTGGAATACAGGGTTTCGACATCCAGTCATGGACCACTGCTATTAAACATTCCCTCTAGCTACCCCATTATCATCACACAGCAAATATAGCAATGAAATATCCAGCTTTGTCCAGGACAAATATTTTGGGGTAAAAAGATTTAAAATGAGTAACAAGTGCAAACAAAGTAAACATGATATATAACCGAAACATTTTTACTAAGGAAAAGGTAAGTAGAAAAGGGTAAAACTTAAAAAAAATGTAAAAAGGGAAAAAATATATTATTTCTGGTTAAATCGGGTGGAAAGGTTAATAAATTGTGAAAACTTGAAAAAGTGTCAAAAGTGAAAAAAAGTTAAAAGATAAATCCAATCAAAGTTATTTTAGCGCACCCATCTCAGTGGCATAGTTAGCTAACGTGCTAGTTTAGTGTTGAGCCAGACTGCCGAGTACGGGGAGCTCGAGGTTCTAATCTCAATCGGGTGAAATGGGGATGGTATTTCATAAATGATCTTCCACTCTCCCTCCACGCAAGTTCAAGTTCACTTCCTCTAATTTCGACCTTCCCAATTCCTAGCCCATAAGCGTAATAATTATTTAATCGTATAATCCAAACGTATAGTAAGACGTGGTGGTAGATAACATATTATCCCCCATTTAATAAATTTATTCCGTTTCCCTTCCCACCCCGTCTACCCTTTATGTACATTATTATCATTTTTTCACATTTAAAACTTTGTACATTAAGTGCTCAGCTCAGAATGGAGAAATATTTTAGGATAAAAAGGGTTAAAAATTTAGAAAAAAATCAAAAGTGTAAAAAAAGTAAAAATGGCTAAAAAAATCTAATCAAAACTTTTTTGAAAATGAGGTAAAATGGGTTAGTAAACATGTTAAAAAGCGTAAAAAATGATTGAAAAAAGATTAAAACAGTAAAAAGGGCAATAAGTGAAAAAAAAGAAAACCGTAAAAAGCTCCAAAGATTTTGAAAAAGAGTAGATAAAGTACAAAGTCAAAAAGGATAAAAAATATAAAAGATACAAAGTATATATAGTTAAAATAAAAAAGTTTATAAAGCTTAAAAGGGGTTAATGTATAAAAAGTGCTAAGATTGTAAAAAGTGAAGAAATGTTTAAAAGTATATAAAAGTGCCAAAAGGGTAACATAGATAAAACGGTAAAAATGTTAAAAAGTAAATATTACATAAATTAAAAAAATTCCTGCCTTCAGGTGCAATATTCGTGCACAAAGGGTATTCAGTTACAAATTTCAGACTTCTATGTGAGGTAGATTTCGCGCCATGCTCATGACAGACGCACAGAAAAACTCTTTATATAATTATAGAAGATAGATATATTGAACATAATAATTATTAAAAGTAGTTCCCCGCCCCAAACTTAGAACCTAGTTGTGCCACTTATAAAATACCCCCTTCCCACAAACAAACGGGGACCTAAATTTTTGGCTCTGCCACTGATAAATTATCCCCTTCCCAACAAACAGCAATCCTGGATGTGCCACTGATAAAATACCCCCTTCCCAACAAACGTACATTTTGGCTGTGCCACTGATAAATTACCCCTTCCCAACAAACACATTTGGATGTGTCACTGATAAATTATCCCCTTCCCAATAAAAGCAATCCTGGATGTGCCACTGATAAAATACCCTCTTCCCAATAAAACTAATTGGATGTGCCACTGATAAAATATCCCCTTCCCAACAAACGCATTCTTGGTGTGCCACTGATAAAATTATCCCCTTCCCAACAAAGACAATCTGGATGTGCCACTGATAAAATTATCCCCCTCCCAAAAACATCAATCCTGGATGTGCCACTGATAAAATACCCCCTTCCCAACAAACGTACATTTTGGCTGTGCCACTGATAAATTATCCCCTTCCCAACAAACAGCAATCCTGGATGTGCCACTGATAAAATACCCCCTTCCCAACAAACGTACATTTTGCTGTGCCACTGATAAATTATCCCCTTCCAACAAACAGCAATCCTGGATGTGCATGTTAATTATCCCTTCCAATAAACAGCAATCCTGGATGTGCCACTGATAATACCCCTATCCATGAAAACTCACCATTTTGGCTGTGCACTGATAATTATCCTTCCCAACAAACGCAATCCTGGATGTGCCATGTAAAATACCCCTTCCAACAACGTACATTTTGCTGTGCCAAATGATACATTTTCCCTTCCCAACAAACGCAATCTGATGTGCCACTGATAAATACCCCTTCCAACAAAAGTACATTTTGGCTGTGCATGCACAGCATCAGTAATATCCCTTCCCAACTACAGCAATCCTGGATGTGCCACTGATAAAATACCCCTTCCAACAACGTACATTGACTGTGCCACTGATACTATAAAGTGTTGGCTCAGCTTACTAATATACTGTGCGTTCTGATGGAAATCCGATGATTTATTTTTCCAATTGAAGTTTCATTTAACAGAAACCCAAACGCTTTGTTGTGAAGGTCACCTGTTCGTAATACTTGACACCATTCCTCTCAATACCGTATCGGCACGAAGGTCGCTTCTATTTATCGCATCAGTTCGCTCGTTCAATACTGCGGCGGTTGTACGAACATGACGAACCTTTCGAGCGTTGGTGCAACGCATGCTACCAACACACACTGTTTCATACCCAACAACTTCTGAGAACACGGTTTAGATGGCTTGTTTAAAACATTCTTTAACATTCTCTCCCATTTTCACTTGTTTTAAATATATAACTTAAAGGACTGGCGTAGTTTGCAGTTGGGTTCAGATTAGCAAAGGAAAAGTTCTAGCCGCTGAAAATGTTAGACGATAACGCGCACTTCTCACCAAACCAAAGATGAAAAGGTCATCTAATTGAAACATAGTTTTTATTTAAATCAGTACATCAACGCTTGTTGGTGACCTGGGGTCCAGGGGTAAGGTGTCGACTTCTATGCTTGGGTCCGGGTTCAACCTCGGTCCGGCACAGATTTATCTGATTATCAACGTTTCCTTCACCTCTGACAAGACGTGTATTAATCACAACTTGTGAATGTGGGGAATGCCAGGACTCCACCGTGGTTCGGATTCCATGATAAACTGTAGGTCCTCCATTTCATCTCACAATCACCCTACCATTACACATTAGCGTAAGTGCGTATATAACCCGAACGGGTAGTAGGACGGGGTGCTAATAATAATAATAATAATAATAATAATAATAATAATAATAATAATAATAATAATAATAATAATAATAATAAACCTTGTTATTTTCTTGCCTCGCATCTTGCTACCTGCCTGACATATTGGCATTTAATAATACTAATAGAGAGGAAATAAACAAACAAAAAGTTTAAGGAAATGTATTCGGATATGTGTAGAGGCAGTGTGAGAAATGAATTATGAAAAAAATTACCTTATTACACCCGGTCAATACTCCAATCCTAGCCTCCACATGATCGGCAAACCATACCCGATGATCTTGACGTTTAGTCCGCGTGTTCACAGATGGTGGTACCAAGGCTATTCTAAGGAGTAAGATTTGGTAGAAATGGTACTTTCATCGGTGTGAAGAATAGATGGAGATTTCCTAGCGAAATATCTCGTGTGCCTTGAACAAAGATTCGAGCCCCGACCTCACTGCCGACAGCAATATTGTCCTAATACGGAACCATTTGAATGGCCAGTTGGACAAGATAGCTTTTTTTAAAGTGGAGGCTTTTGTTGAAGAATCTCCATACAGGCCTATCCGTGAATGTCGCGATGTATGTCATAAGAACGTGGTTTAAATCTACGTGGACATGGCACAACAATGTCTTGGACAATGCAGTCTGACAAACTCTACAATGAACATATCAGATCTTGGACAATTGATACTGACAAACTCTACAATGAACAAATCAGATCTTGGACAATTGATACTGATAAACTCCACAATGACCATTTCAAATCTTGGAAAACGCTGACTGACAAACTCCACAATGAACATATCAAATCTTGGAAAACGCTAATTGATAAACTACACAATGAACAGATCAAATCTTGTAAAACGCTGACTGACCAACTCCACAATGGCAATATCAAATCTTGGAAAACGCTGACCGACAAACTCCACAATGAAGATATAAAAATATTGGAAAACGCTGACTGACAGTTTCCACAATGAACATATTGTCAACACAAAGATTAGATCATGGCAGCCCGTAATGCCAGACACTCAGAATTCGATGACCACATCACCAAATGACATGGCATCCAGCTACTAGACCTCATCACGGATCTCCCTCTCTACAGACTTAACTGCTTGATCTCAACATTTACCGACCACCTAGGACACTCATTTATCGACCATATCATAGTTTCTGACTCACTCTTCATGTACAAGATGGACCTCACTATCGACACCCCGTTTTGCTACCTTTACGTGGCGTTACACTTCCATCAAGAGCTTAGGACTCCCATTCCACCTGACACTTTTATTTTACCCAGAAAAACCCCGGTCATGGCAGATTGGGATACTTATAATAGCTCAGTCCTTGAGGCACTCTCAGACTCGCTGATTCTCAACACAAACTCTTCCATTGACCTAATAACCATGACCCTCTAATAGGTTCCAGAAGCAGCTAACAAACATGTCTACACCCTCCCTTCACTTCCTCCTAATGTCCTCCAACTAGTTGCACAGATGAAAATACTCCACCGACAATACCACAAAACTAACGATGTCACAACCAAGACCCAATGTAACAGACTAAATGCCCTCTTAGACGGACCATCAGCCAGTATAGAGAGGAGAGAGGAGTCTCAGCCTGCGATGGGCTTGCCCACCGGGACAATGGAAGATTCTGGGGCCACTTCAAAATACTAACAGGTCAGTCCAGAAAGACAACCTCACCCATAATAATTCTCAAGGAGAAATGCAACAAGTTAGCAGACTGTCTAAGGTAGATCTACACACGCCAATCCCCTAACCCCAGAGACAACCAGAATTTCCGGACCAACACATTCATGACCACTTATATTCTGACCCTTAAAACCCTACCCGATCCACTTGACCCACAGGGAGCCCATACGCAACCAAAATGAGGTATCATTGACCGAATGTGACGTAGCTCCAAACCAAATTACTAACATACTTCCACGAGGACGGAATACGGCCCCGGGTGAAGACCATATTTGCAAACTTCACATAAAGAAAGCCACACCACCCATCTTATTGTACTCGTGATCTGTAACTACAACGCTTACTTCAGGGCCGGTTTCTTCCCCTCAGCCAGGAGGAGAGAGGTGGTTGTGATGATACATAAACAAAGCAAAACCAGAACCTGCTTCCTACAGACCAATTAGCCTCTTAAATGTATTCGGCAAGTTTCTCGAGAAGAAAGCGAGTGATTGACTCGAAGGGCTTGCCAACGATCGCATCATCACCCTCACCTCTCAGGCTGTTTTCTAGCCCAGCCAAAGCACTTTCGACCCACTACTAATACTAGCCATGAACACAATCAACCTCACCAATAGATGAGAGGTTAACCTTGACGTTAGGAAGACATTTGACTGGATCTGACATGACAGATTGGTTCACAAACTCCATTCCCTCAATATTCCTATTCCAATCATCCGGATGATCTATCCCCTCCTCTCCAAAAGGACAGCAAGTGTTAGGGTGAGATTCTCCCCACTTGAGTCTGTAATCCCTCGAGGTAGTTCCCTATCCCCCATGCTCTTCAACCTTTAATGTACAGACATCCCTCAGCCTCATGACTAGTGAGTCAAACCAGCTCAGTTTGCTGACGACACCGCTCTATGGGACTCATGCTCATCACCGGTCACTGCCCAGAGACGCCCACACACTGACTTAAAGCATCACATCACCCCCTGTGCTATTGCATGAAAGACACTCTGGTGAGAAATTTGACATCAGTACGATACTTGAGTCTTACTATTGACGACTCCATGTAGTTCAGGCAGCACCTCAGAGAGATTAGTGCCAAGGAAAGACATACATTTCCTGACTACCTCATTTAAACACAGACTCGGGGAATACTCCTCATGGACTATTTATGTGACATACTTGGCTTTCGTCAGACCACTTGCTTCACTATGTCTACGTAGCCATGGTTTCAGTGAACTCTAGCTTCCAGAGACTCATCTAATCCTTTGACCACGAAGCACTAAGATGACTGTTACACCTCCCGTTTGTTCAAAACTCCGAGATCTACAAGAACACTAAATATATAAATATCCAGAAACAGATCGCTAAAATTAGGTCACTTTCCGTGCAAAGGATGGTGAACAAAGGACATGGCCCAGCACTAGACCCCCTATGTAGCCTGAAACGTCCAGGACTGCATAACCCGACCAAGGAAGAAACTCTCCCACCTCCTACTTAGAATCTACAACCAGACCACTGGTGAACCAATTGATTACTTCAACATACCGGACGAGGGACAAGACAACAAACTACTTCCTGAACCAGAATAGACCAGCCGAGTGGCTTGCCCAACAATTCACCTCATTCATCCAACAACTATGGAAAACTCACTCTGTACCATCCTAAGAAACCTCCGGCCAATCACCATCCCATCTATCATCCAAATATTGTATACTAATACCAGAATAACCATGTAATCATCACTCAAGGCCAACAAGGGTGAGGATTACTACCTAGATTCGCCCCCCTCCAATGTTGGTAGGAACAATCTAAATATAAATATATCAGCTCAAGATCAAGGCGCTTTTCATGAGATTAAGCTGCCAATTTAGTTAAAACTCCTCTACTAAATTTAATCATTTTAAGATAGCAAACCACAGTCCACCTATATTGACTCTATACATATCTTAATATAGTTATATGACAGTACAGTTGAAGAGGATGTTATCATCCTAGACCAGCCAGTCCTGCCTTATTTCCTACTTCAAAATCTATTTAATCCCGATATTCATAGCCACGCATGAATCACTTCTTTACAAACCCTTCTCAGGCCTTCTGTTATATTGAACGCTGTGAATGGAGGTTAAGGTTCTAGAATTTCTCTTAGTTTTCTTTAATAATTTTAAAATAACCCAATAAACCCAGTGTATCCCAAGTAAATGTAGGTTGGCGAAGTGTGAATCTCCTTCCAACACATTCATGGCACGTGACTATATACTAACAGTTCTGCGTCTCAAGTACAAACCAATGACGTCATAAAAATGGCTTGCTGAGTTAAAACGTAAGTGGCGGTCACTAGGGGCAACGGGCGTCACGCTTGTAGTGTCAATATTGTAGAGCGTAAATTTAATAGCGCAACGAAAGTGTTGTTCCTTCGCCGTATATCTAACTATTTAATTATACAGAAAGCGTTTTCTCCAGACTCCCTGCTCAGAGCTATCTAAATAAAGAAGGTTTTTCCACCTTATAGATATTTCAATCATTATACTGCTCCTTACTCCATCTGTTGGAATCTACTAACGTTGCTCTAGCCTCATTAGTAACACGTACCAGGTGGGCTACGTGCAACCTACAACATCCTCCTTGTAACTGCCCAGGGTACCGAGTAGAGGGGATGCCAAACGGAGCACCAAGCTAACGTAACCTGGGCGTAACAAGAAAATAATCCTTAAACCCAAAACTTTTAGCTTAACATGCCTGGGCATGATAGAAAAATAATCCCCAAATCTAACAACGCCACACCTAACGTAACCTAACTTTCCAGCTTTTATAGTAATTGTAGGGTAGTCGTTTTTTAATACAAACAATCCCACCTTGTTTACGAAGAAGTAAAAACACCAGCAAGTACATACCTCACAACCCAAACAATTGTTATGCCCTTTGAAATGACTTTGAAAATATTTTATTTTATATTGTGGAAAAACAAAGAAATCGATGAGTTACTTTGTTTTGTTTTAAAATTAAAAACTTTTACTTCTAAACATAGATGACACAAGAACCAAAATTTCCTTAGAAATTAGCAAAATTAAATAAATATAGAGAGGAACATATTATTTTATTAAATTTGAATTGCTGATAAATAAGTCAAATGAATATGAGTTTTAAAACGGTGTCAACATAATTTATTTTAAAAGTTTTTTTAGATAAGCTATATTATTATTATTATTATTATTATTATTATTATTATTTAGCACCGCGTCTTACTACCCGTTCGGGTTATACGCACTTACGCTAATGTGTAATGGTAGGGTGATTGTGAGATGAAATGGAGGACCTACAGTTTAACGTGGAATCCGAACCACGGTTGAGGCCTGGCATTCCCCACATTCACAAGATGTCTTGTCAGAGGTGAAGGAAGGGTTTGGTAATCAGATAAATCTGTGCGGGACCGAGGATTGAACCCCAGCCGCCAGCACAGAAGTCCGACTCCTTACCCCTAGACCACCAGGTCACCTAATATAAGCTATATTAATCTAGAAAGATAATTTAAAACTGCGATTAGTTCAAAACTCACTGACGTGCAATTACTCAGGTAAATAGTTACTGTTACTTTTAAACTCATATAATGATGCTTGTATACAACTATAGGTCTTTTAAAACCTTGATTTCATAAATAAATATTAATTGTGAGTTAAAAATACTTTTACGTAGAATTGAATGGGAAACCGTGTGGGTTACCGTATTTTATAGTGCGTAATAAGGATTATAGGTAATGAATTGAAATTTAACCAAGTACAGGAATGTAAGGTACCGTTACACTGTATTATTGTTTTCAGAAAAAAAAAGTTTTTAGCTAGGCATAGTTTATTATGTTTTATTTAGTTTGAAATATATTAAAAATGGCTCTAACGATTTTGCTTAAGATGGGTATCTGATAAGTTTTTAGAGTCACATAATTATATATGTTTGATTTACTTAAAAAACAATTCATATTAAAGTATTTAGCTGGTCAATAATTTTTAAAAAATACGTTGTTTTTTTGAAAAATATACATCTAATAAAATAAATACAATGATTTTGTCCAAAATTGATATCGAGGTTCTATTTTAAATTATAAAAAAGAGTGTATATTTATTTTTTTAAATAATTCATTTAAAGGTATTTAGTTTACTTATGAAAAATCTTATAAAATTGGTATTTTTTCAAAAATTTCTTTGAATATTTAGTTCAAAATGGATGTATGGGAGTTTTTTCCCACAATAAATATGACAATGTTGTTATTTTCAAATTAAAAATAATTTGAGGATAGCTTAAAAAAATATTTGAACAATTTTGTTTATAATTAATATATGAAGAATGTTTATTGTGATTAACAAGTTTATGTTTTTGTTTTCCTCAGGAAAACTTAATGATAGGTATTTTTCTGAAAACCTACTTTTGAAGATGTTGTTCCAAGCAATATATGAGAAAGTTTGTGCGATTGTGTCGTACTATTTATTTAACTGATCTGTAGGTAACTGAATTTTAATCAAGGTCAAGTCATCACACGATACGTTCTAGGCCACTAACCATCAGCTTATTTATATTACTAAGGAAGGGAATAATCTAAAGGAAATATATTTTCATTTGCTTTAATAGAGATATTATGCGTGTAACCCGAATGGTTAGTAAGACGTGGTGCTAATAATAATAATAATAATAATAATAATAATAATAATAATAATAATAATTATAATAATAATAATAATAATAATAGAGATATTAGGGTGACCTGGTGGTATAGGGGTAAGGTGTCAGACTTCTGTGCTGGCGGCCGGGGTTCAATCCTCGGTCCCGGCACAGATTTATCTGGTTACCAAACCCTTCCTTCACCTCTGACAAGACGTGAATTAATCACAACTTGTAATGTGGGGAATTCCAGGCCTCAACCGTGGTTCGGATTCCACGTTAAACTGTAGGTCCTCCATTTCATCTCACAATCACCCTACCATTACACATTAGTGTAATTGTGTATAACCCGAATGGGTAGTAAGACGCGGTGCTAATAATAATAATAATAATAATAATAATAATAATAATAATAGAGATATTAGGAAACATCCTCCTCCTCAGTTTACCTATCCATGATTCTAACCCTGACCTCCCTGGTTGCCTGTGTCTATTACGAAAGTGATGAAAATACTCGAGTCAGTCACTACCATAACTGTTGACAGATGTGTCTGTAAACTGGGTTCTTTCATGTGTGTGTGTAAGTGTTGACTTGTGCTTCCAGCATTGCACACATTTGGTGCACATGCCATATTTACCTGATTACGTATTTTGATGACGTTTATAAAACTAAGAATCTGTTCGCCTTGTTTGTAAATTCATAATGCCGCTGCTTTAGACCTCTCTACACCACGATACTCAACATACACACAATATTTAATATCAAACCGTGATCCGCACCGATAGGCGTCACTCACGTCTTGTTTCATTTGCTGGTGAAGTCAAGACTGGTATAAAAATTAGCCCGCACATACTGAGATGTGTTTTCCTGAATGGCTTCCCACTATTTCTAAGGGCAAGTGCGGGTACACTTCCTTCCTTGCTTGTCCCGTTGTTATAGTGAAAATATTCAGCTATCCTGGGCGGTTAATGAAAAGCAAGGCGCAGGGGGGAAAACCTTTAATTAATAATGGCTACATTTTATTATAAAATGGTTTAGTTTTATAGTAGAGTTATTACAGTGTCAATTGCTTACCCCAAGACTCGACAAAGAAGGGAACTTTTTCTTGAACATTTCGCAACTCGGATGACGTCAGTCGCAAGAGATGGTGCAGTGGAAGACACTTTGGTTGTCGCCTCACAAATAGCTTCCGAAACACTTCTCAGACAAAGGGCACTGAGCCAAAAAAACCAACAACCACAAAACAAGGCTGAATAGTTTGGTCCACTTTGAAACTTCGTACTTATTCTAAAACTACGGTGCTTTTCAATTCGCTCGCTCGATCTAAAACTAGGAAATTTGGCTAAGTTTGATAGAATATTGTCATGAAATTTGCAAAGAGTAGATAATTTTACTAACACTCCATGTTTATAGTAAAATATAGGATCAATTTGTTATAAATATTTCTGAAGAGAGATAAGAAAACCACAAATAGAACACTTATGAAAACTAAAAAACGTTGGTCTTGTTTTCAGTAAAAACAAATAATGAATGTAATTAAATTAATTGAATGTATTATAAGAAAAGCCACTAGAAATAAAAGTAAAATACTACATGACCAACGAATATGAAGTGACGAATGTTTATCTTTAAAGGACTGTAAATAATAATAAAGAAAGGTTAGGCTTGCGTATGCCAAAATTTCCGAACTGAAGTGAAGGGAGAATCTCAAAGTTCCTTCCAGAGCGAAGAGATTAGCAGAAAACGTTTGTTACGAGGCTTTCGACTGGTCCGGAATGTTTAGTGTGGTACGCTATGATTGGTCGGAATATAAATAGAGGTGTGTTAGAAGTGAATGCGGGCCAGCGTCCAATTTTAGATTTGACGCCAGGCGTCACCGACACTTGTGGTTCAGACTGAAGGAAAAGCTGATATTCTGCAATAAGTTTATTGTGAGGAAACTTGGGTATCGACGCGTAGACAGTCTGTTTTACCCAACACGTGTGCACGCGTTATAAATGTTAGGCTCTTTTGGGGATGGGCATGTGGTAGAGATTCGAATGTCATCTAATAATTAATTCTACTTTAATTGCTTGTTAATTTTTTATACTAAGAGATTGGTTGACACCCAAGACTAAACTACAAAGACTGTCCTTAATCCATCATCAGACTTGAACTGCCAATTATTATAATACCATCAATGTGGTAACTGGTTTCTTCACCTGAAAGTATATTATGGTATAATAAATTGTTTTCTCACATACAATATATTTTCAAATAGTTAACATTGTCTCGGCAATTGCAACAAATCCAACCTACAACTATACAAACGAGAAATATGTTTGTTTCCATATACATTTTTTATTATTATTTAACATCGCGTCTTACTACCCGTTTGGGTTATACGCTTTAAGTACTAATTACGCTAATGGATTAGGAATTAGGAAGGTTAATTAGAGAAAGTGAACCCGCATTCCCGTGGAGGGAGAGTGGAAAACAATTTAGGAAAAACCACCCCAGTTCACCCGACCGAGATTCGAACGTCAATCTCCCCGTCCTTAGCAGTTTAGCTCAACACGACAAGCGCGTTAGCCAACTACGCCACCGAGGCGGATTCCATATGAATGTTAAATTGACTAGATGTTTTACGTGTAGCCAATATTATCATATATTTTATGTCTGTCTAACAGTGCTGTACTCTTCAAGCCTGGGCAGAGCGTAACTCAAGAAATACACTCAGCAACTTCGAAACGCCACCACACCAAAATGGAAGGTGCTTTTGACCCGTAGTTTTCTTTAAAAATAAATGTGAACTATTCTTATAATTTTTTCGCACAATACACATTTTAAATCAAAAGTATAAAAGTTTCTAACACCAATTTTTCAGGCTTTATTTTAAATATTTTTATTTTTATTTTCTAAGCCTCGTGTAAAATAATGCATTTAAGACTTGGCAGGTGTTGTTTATTATTATTACTACAACCAACGTAAATATTATTATTATTATTATTATTATTATATTATTATTATTATTATTATTATTAGCACCACTTCTTACTACCCGTTCGGGTTATACGCACTTACGCTAATGTGTAACGGTAGAGTGATTGTGATATTAAATGGAAGACCTACAGTTTAATGTGGAATCCGAACCACTGTGGAGGCCTGGCATTCCACACATTCACAAGTTGTGATTAATAAACGTCCTGTCAGAGGTAAAAGAAGGGTTTGGCAATCGGATAAATCTGTGCCGGGACCCAGGATAGAACCCAGGACCCCCAGTACATAAGTCCGACACCTTACTCCTAGACCACCAGATCACCCAACTAAAGTAAAATCATAGTTCCACTTATGGAATGAACTTATGACGCGATATTTTGTAACTCGTGAAACTGAGCTAATGTTAATTTATTTTTTTTAAAGAAATAAGTGGTTTAAAATTTGTTTTTGTACTTTAAATTGCTTTCACTAAACTGATTAGAGAATGTTATATAACATAATAGTATTATTACCCACTTCGTTTGCCACATGTTCTAACGCACTACTTTTTGTGTTAGAGTAGACTGCCGAGCGGAAAGGGCGGAAAGATCAGGGTTAGATCCCGATAGGCCTAACTTAGAGGTTTTTTCTAAATGGTTTTCAGCTCTCCCTCCACGCAAATGCAGGTGCATTTTATCTAAGGTAAGCCTCCTTATTCCTAACCCATTAGTGCAATTAGGACATAGGCGTATAACCCGAACGGGTGATAAAACGTGGTGCTAGAAAAAAACACACGATTATTACATATAAACAACGATGCTCATTTGTAATCTACTACGCTTAGCTTAAAAAGAACAGCGCTAACTGGAAAATCATCAGGTTAGAAAGAGATAGTAAGTGTCCATTACAGCCTGTAGGGAGTGGAATGTTCTATTATTAATATTAATATTTTTATAATATAATATAAAATATTATATATATATTGTTACATTAAAATAAAGGGCAGCTTGTTTCACAAAGTGATATTACTACCTAGGAAACAATATTTACTCGACAACCTGCGCAAAAGTATAGAACAGCTAAAAGGAAGGTCGGACTAACTTCCCTTCTAGTGTAAACTGTGATATTTCTTTTAGATATTCCTGAGATGAGGTCGGACTATCTTCCCATCTGGTGTATACTGTGATGTTTCTTTTAGATATTCCTGAGATGACCATTTTAAAGCTATGCTTTGACGATAGAGGCGCGCTGGGCGCTGGGTGCGGTCATTCTCAAGTAAGGTTATAGAGCCAGATGGAGGGTGACGTCATCAACATGGAAGCCGACTGGTTTGATCAAGATATAGTTAATAATTGAAAGGTTGAAATAAATTATTTAGGGGACCAAACACAAGAGAAAGAGAAATAAAATGTGTGGTATAAGATCAAGAAGTTTAGTTTAAAGAGAGAGAGAGCGTGAAGCCTAAATTTAAAGGAAAGAGAGTGAGACGCCTAAATCCAACATAGAAAGTGTGAGGTCTATATTCAAGAGAGAGAGAGCGTGAGATCTATATTAAAGAGAGTGAGCGTGAGGTCTATATTCAAGGGTGAGAAGGTGAAGTCTATATTCAAGGGAAATAACGTGAGGTATATATTAAAGAGCGTGAGCGTGAAGTATATATTCAAACGAGAGAGCGTGAGATCTATATTCAAGGTGGAGAGCGTGAGGTCTATATTCAAGGGCGAGAGAGCTTGCTCACACTAAGCTTTTATTTGATGACAATCAATTTTAGAAATAATTGAAACTTATTATGGAAGTGTTTTACGTGTGCACGAGAATTCATGAAGAAATAAGCCCTCCCCCTCTCTACCCTGCTCATATCTCGTGCCATCATGCCATCACATGTACCAGCAACAACAGCCGAGAATAATGTTCACTGCTTACGGTCTAAGTTTTTCAACACTACCTCGCTGGCTCAGAGGTGTCGCGATGGAATATAGATTATAAGTCCTACCTGAAAACCTGAAAAATAAAGCGTCCTGTCTCGATCCGTGGGTGCGTTTCGAGTGGACATACTAAGGTTAGTTTTAATAAATAATGTCTTACTCTACCTCTATGTCAATGAGAGCACATTTCCTTTTAATTCTACCTTACTCATCCATTATTTATTAGTGTAATCAAACATGTGTAGTCTGGTCGTGTTGTAGTGAAAATTAACGATTAGGCCTACTGTAATTATATTGTAATATTGAGGGTTAACATATTTATGACGTCATATTATCTATCTAAACCTATTTTTTTTATGGTGAACCAAATAAAACATTTTTTTTTAGCTTCTTTGAAAAATTAAAATATATTTTACTATGGCAATACATTTTATAGTCGGTGTTTTTTTTGTCTCAGGATGTATTTCAACCAAATTATATTTAGAAAATAAAAACTATGACGCATACTTTTAATTAGTTTCTAATAATTTTAAGTTTATAGCAAATAAACACTATAATGATAATAATGACTAAAGGTAAAATCTTATTAAATCTAGAATGTTTTAATAATAGCAGAGCAATGAACCATTCAAGTCCATATTCCCGTGACTCAAAAGTTTCCGCACGGCTTGAATCTCGGGATCGTCTTTCAATCGACATTCTTCCTCTCCTGGGAACACAATGGAGTGACGTGGTCTCGTGAGAAGGGGTTATGTAAGTCCTTACACAGGTTTGTTTGTCGCCGCGTCCTAGTTCTCGTTCCGGTTACACAAATAGGTATGAGAAGGTGGCATTTTATAAAAAGTGTACCTACATTTTCGTAGAGGGAGATTTGTAAGCCATTAAAGAAATACCACCCTCAGTACACCCAACCGGGATTCAAACCTTGATCTCCGCGTCATCTAATCTAACATGAGAGTGACGTGTTAGATCATGCGACCACCGATGCGGGTTTGTGGAAAGATAATGTGTTCAACAATAATACATACATTTGGTTGGCTGGTGAAAGGTAGTTCGAGTATCGAATACAGTCCTGGAGTTTTTTTTAAATAATTGGTTTCTCACTCTCCCTCCACACAAATACGAGTATATTTCCACTCTCAATTCTTCCTACCTCATCCCTATCTTATTATCGCAACTAAAATGCATATAGCTCTGTCGGGTGGTAAGACAGTGCAAACGAACAACCTTACTCATCTTGACCTCATAGACTAGGCATGGGGCTGGACATGGGGTGTTTTAAGACTTGTAATCTTGTCGTTCCTGGGTGATAAAGGTCAACATGGTCTGCCTTTTAGGTCAACTTTGACCTTTGTTTCCTTGAACTTGATTGATGGCATGGCCTTGATATTTCTGCTCAAAGGTGTCGGCTCATTAATGGAAGCTATTATAAGGGATAAATCTAATGTCACCCTTGAGATGGAGGCTAATGTAAGGGATTAATATAAAGTCGCCTTTGAGATGGAGGTTATTATAAGTGATTAGCCTAATGTCATCCTTGAGATGGAGGCTATTTTAAGGGATGAATATAATGCCAACCCTGAGATGAAGGCTATTGTAAGGGATGGATCTAATGTCACCCTTGAAATGGAGGCTATTGTAAGGGATGAATATAATGTCGCCTTTGAAATTGAGGCTATTGTAAGGGATGAATATAATTTCGCCTTTGAAATGGAGGCTATAGTAAGGGATGAATATGTCACCTTTGAGATGGAGGTTATTATAAGTGATGAGCCTAATGTCATCCTTGAGATAAAGGCTATTTTAAGGGATGGATCTAATGTCACCCTTGAAATGGAGGCTATTGTAAGGGATAAATATAATGTCACCTTTGAAATGGAGGCTATTGTAAGGGATGAATATATTGCCACCTTTGAGATGGAGGCTATTGTAAGGGATGAATCTAATGTCAGCCTTGAAATGGAGGCTATTGTAAGGGATGAATATAATGTCGCCTTTGAAATGGAGGCTATAGTAAGGGATGAATATGTCACCTTTGAGATGGAGGTTATTATAAGTGATGAGCCTAATGTCATCCTTGAGATAAAGGCTATTTTAAGGGATGGATCTAATGTCACCCTTGAAATGGAGGCTATTGTAAGGGATGAATATAATGTCACCTTTGAAATGGAGGCTATAGTAAGGGATGAATATAATGTCGCCTTTGAAATGAAGGCTATTGTAAGGGATGAATATAATGTCACCTTTGAAATGGAGGCTATTGTAAGGGATGAATATAATGTCGCCTTTGAAATGAAGGCTATTGTAAGGGATGAATATAATTTCGCCTTTGAAATGGAGGCTATAGTAAGGGATGAATATGTCACCTTTGAGATGGAGGTTATTATAAGTGATGAGCCTAATGTCATCCTTGAGATAAAGGCTATTTTAAGGGATGGATCTAATGTCACCCTTGAAATGGAGGCTATTGTAAGGGATAAATATAATGTCGCCTTTGAAATGAAGGCTATTGTAAGGGATGAATATAATGTCGCCTTTGAAATGGAGGCTATAGTAAGGGATAAATATAATGTCACCTTTGAAATGGAGGCTATAGTAAGGGATGAATATAATGTCGCCTTTGAAATGAAGGCTATTGTAAGGGATGAATATAATGTCGCCTTTGAAATGGAGGCTATAGTAAGGGATAAATATAATGTCACCTTTGAAATGGAGGCTATAGTAAGGGATGAATATAATGTCGCCTTTGAAATGAAGGCTATTGTAAGGGATGAATATAATGTCGCCTTTGAAATGGAGGCTATAGTAAGGGATGAATATGTCACCTTTGAGATGGAGGTTATTATAAGTGATGAGCCTAATGTCATCCTTGAGATAAAGGCTATTTTAAGGGATGGATCTAATGTCACCCTTGAAATGGAGGCTATTGTAAGGGATAAATATAATGTCACCTTTGAAATGGAGGCTATAGTAAGGGATGAATATAATGTCAACCTTGAGATGGAGGCTATTGTAAGGGATGAATCTAATGTCAGCCTTGAAATGGAGGCTATTGTAAGGGATGAATATAATGTCGCCTTTGAAATGGAGGCTATAGTAAGGGATGAATATGTCACCTTTGAGATGGAGGTTATTATAAGTGATGAGCCTAATGTCATCCTTGAGATAAAGGCTATTTTAAGGGATGGATCTAATGTCACCCTTGAAATGGAGGCTATTGTAAGGGATAAATATAATGTCGCCTTTGAAATAAAGGCTATTGTAAGGGATGAATATAATGTCGCCTTTGAAATGGAGGCTATAGTAAGGGATAAATATAATGTCGCCTTTGAAATGAAGGCTATTGTAAGGGATGAATATAATGTCGCCTTTGAAATGGAGGCTATAGTAAGGGATAAATATAATGTCACCTTTGAAATGGAGGCTATAGTAAGGGATGAATATAATGTCGCCTTTGAAATGAAGGCTATTGTAAGGGATGAATATAATGTCGCCTTTGAAATGGAGGCTATAGTAAGGGATAAATATAATGTCACCTTTGAAATGGAGGCTATAGTAAGGGATGAATATAATGTCGCCTTTGAAATGAAGGCTATTGTAAGGGATGAATATAATGTCGCCTTTGAAATGGAGGCTATAGTAAGGGATGAATATGTCACCTTTGAGATGGAGGTTATTATAAGTGATGAGCCTAATGTCATCCTTGAGATAAAGGCTATTTTAAGGGATGGATCTAATGTCACCCTTGAAATGGAGGCTATTGTAAGGGATAAATATAATGTCACCTTTGAAATGGAGGCTATTGTAAGGGATGAATATAATGTCGCCTTTGAAATGAAGGCTATTGTAAGGGATGGATCTAATGTCGCCTTTGAAATGGAGGCTATAGTAAGGGATGAATATGTCACCTTTGAGATGGAGGTTATTATAAGTGATGAGCCTAATGTCATCCTTGAGATAAAGGCTATTTTAAGGGATGGATCTAATGTCACCCTTGAAATGGAGGCTATTGTAAGGGATAAATATAATGTCGCCTTTGAAATGAAGGCTATTGTAAGGGATGAATATAATGTCGCCTTTGAAATGGAGGCTATAGTAAGGGATAAATATAATGTCACCTTTGAAATGGAGGCTATAGTAAGGGATGAATATAATGTCGCCTTTGAAATGAAGGCTATTGTAAGGGATAAATATAATGTCACCTTTGAAATGGAGGCTATAGTAAGGGATGAATATAATGTCGCCTTTGAAATGAAGGCTATTGTAAGGGATGAATATAATGTCGCCTTTGAAATGGAGGCTATAGTAAGGGATGAATATAATGTCGCCTTTGAAATGAAGGCTATTTTAAGGGATGGATCTAATGTCACCCTTGAAATGGAGGCTATTGTAAGGGATAAATATAATGTCGCCTTTGAAATGAAGGCTATTGTAAGGGATGAATATAATGTCGCCTTTGAAATGGAGGCTATAGTAAGGGATAAATATAATGTCACCTTTGAAATGGAGGCTATAGTAAGGGATGAATATAATGTCGCCTTTGAAATGAAGGCTATTGTAAGGGATGAATATAATGTCGCCTTTGAAATGGAGGCTATAGTAAGGGATAAATATAATGTCACCTTTGAAATGGAGGCTATAGTAAGGGATGAATATAATGTCGCCTTTGAAATGAAGGCTATTGTAAGGGATGAATATAATGTCGCCTTTGAAATGGAGGCTATAGTAAGGGATGAATATGTCACCTTTGAGATGGAGGTTATTATAAGTGATGAGCCTAATGTCATCCTTGAGATAAAGGCTATTTTAAGGGATGGATCTAATGTCACCCTTGAAATGGAGGCTATTGTAAGGGATAAATATAATGTCACCTTTGAAATGGAGGCTATTGTAAGGGATGAATATAATGTCGCCTTTGAAATGAAGGCTATTGTAAGGGATGGATCTAATGTCGCCTTTGAAATGGAGGCTATAGTAAGGGATGAATATGTCACCTTTGAGATGGAGGTTATTATAAGTGATGAGCCTAATGTCATCCTTGAGATAAAGGCTATTTTAAGGGATGGATCTAATGTCACCCTTGAAATGGAGGCTATTGTAAGGGATAAATATAATGTCGCCTTTGAAATGAAGGCTATTGTAAGGGATGAATATAATGTCGCCTTTGAAATGGAGGCTATAGTAAGGGATAAATATAATGTCACCTTTGAAATGGAGGCTATAGTAAGGGATGAATATAATGTCGCCTTTGAAATGAAGGCTATTGTAAGGGATGAATATAATGTCGCCTTTGAAATGGAGGCTATAGTAAGGGATAAATATAATGTCACCTTTGAAATGGAGGCTATAGTAAGGGATGAATATAATGTCGCCTTTGAAATGAAGGCTATTGTAAGGGATGAATATAATGTCGCCTTTGAAATGGAGGCTATAGTAAGGGATGAATATGTCACCTTTGAGATGGAGGTTATTATAAGTGATGAGCCTAATGTCATCCTTGAGATAAAGGCTATTTTAAGGGATGGATCTAATGTCACCCTTGAAATGGAGGCTATTGTAAGGGATGAATCTAATGTCAGCCTTGAAATGGAGGCTGTTGTAAGGGATTAATCTAATGTCACCCTTGAAATGGAGGCTGTTGTAAGGGATTAATCTAATGTCACCCTTGAGATGGAGGCTATTGTAAGGGATGAATCTAATGTCAGCCTTGAGATGGAGGCTATTGTAAGGGATGAATCTAATGTCAGCCTTGAGATGGAGGCTATTTTAAGGATGAATCTAATGTCAGCCTTGAGATGGAGGCTATTGTAAGGGATGAATATAATGTCACCCTTGAAATGGAGGCTATAGTAAGGATGAATATGTCACCTTTGAGATGGAGGTTATTATAAGTGATGAGCCTAATGTCATCCTTGAGATAAAGGCTATTTTAAGGGATGAATCTAATGTCACCCTTGAAATGGAGGCTGTTGTAAGGGATTAATCTAATGTCAGCCTTGAGATGGAGGCTATTTTAAGGGATGAATCTAATGTCAGCCTTGAGATGGAGGCTATTGTAAGTGATGAGCCTAATGTCTTCCTTGAGATGGAGGCTATTTTTCTCGCTCTAGAAGGAGTCGCATTCAACTGTTTTCCTTGTTCAACAAGTTCATTCTGCTAATGGGATTCACTGAAAATTTGGCCGGTTAGCCAGAAAGGACACGTTTAGAGAAACGAGAGCAGCCAATCACAATGCTCTGTGCACTGTGTCTTACTACCCGTACGGACTATTAACACATGGTAACACTCTTGGGGTAGGATGAGGAGGGTGGAATGTAGAGGAAATGTTCACGACTTTGAGTGAATGCAGGTTTAAACCCTAATCTCCTCCTCACCATAAGGCCAGACGACACGAGATTGTTACCTTAGTAGACATTTTGTGGCTCGGGAAGTGCTGATATGATTAGTTGCTTGAGAAGGAGTCCATAGTGAAACAACTCAAATAAATTGAGTATTCGAGTTTTTGAGTCAACCCACACCCAATTCGGTGATCGAGGGGACTAAATGCCTGGATCATCTAGCTTAGTTTGCTAATGGCGGGGAGGTAATAGTTTATATCCCGGCCGAAAGTATTGACCTGGATTTTACTCAATAGTTTACCACCCCCACCTCAGGCAAGTGAGACACATTTACTAGGGACTGGAACACTTTAGTGTATCTGAGAGGTTCTTGAAGCTATCACTACTAAAGTAACATAGCTGGAACACTGGAGTGTATCTGAGAGGTTAGTGAAATCTATAACTATTAAGTAAATAGACTGGAACACTGGAGTGTATCTGAAGGTTAGTGAAAGCTATCACTATCAAGTTAACATAGGCTGGAACACTGGATGTAACTAAGAGGTTGCTGAAAGCTATCACTACTAAGTAACATAGGCTGGAACACTGGAGTGTATCTGAGAGGTTAGTGAAATCTATAACTATTAAAGTAACATAGACTGGAACACTGGAGTGTATCTGAGAGGTTGCTGAAGCTATCACTACTAAAGTAACATAGGCTGGAAGGAACACTGGAGTGTACTGAGAGGTTAGTGAAATCTATAACTATTAAAGTAACATAGACTGGAACACTGGAGTGTAACTGAGAGGTTACTGAAAGCTATCACTATCAAGGTAACATAGGCTGGAACACTGAGTGTAACTGAGTGGTTGCTGAAGCTATCACTACTAAGGTAACATAAGCTGGAACACTGGAGTGTATCTGAGAGGTTAGTGAATCTATAACTATTAAAGTAACATAGACTGGAACACTGGAGTGTACTGAGAGGTTACTGGAAGCTATCACTATCAAGTAACATAGGCTGGAAACACTGGAGTGTAACTGAGAGGTTGCTGAAAGCTATCACTACTAAGGTAACATAAGCTGGAACACTGGAGTGTAACATAGAGGTTGCTGAAAGCTATCACTACTAAGGTAACATAGGCTGGAACACTGAGTGTACCTGAGTGGTTACTGAACGCTATCACTACTAAGGTAACATAGACTGGAAACTGGAGTGTATCTGAGAGGTTACTGAACGCTATCACTACTAAAGTAACATAGGCTGGAAGGAACACTGGAGTGTACCTGTGAGGTTGCTGGAAGCTATAACTTCTAAAGTAACATAGACTGGAAGGAACACTGGAGTGTACCTGTGAGGTTGCTGGAAGCTATCACTTCTAATGTAACATAGACTGGAAGGAACACTGGAGTGTACCTGTGAGGTTGCTGGAAGCTATCACTTCTAAAGTAACATAGACTGGAAGGAACACTGGAGTGTACCTTGGAGGTTGCTGGAAGCTATCACTACTAAAGTAACATAGGCTGGAAGGAACACAGGAGTGTACCTGAGAGTTTGCTGGAAGCTATCACTACTAAAGTAACATAGCACTTTGATATAAGGACTTTTGGTATGTATTTTATTATTTGGATTGAGATAGAGACCAAATAATATTTTATGTTCTAAATGTGATAATTTTTCAGCCTACCAACAACAAAAACAGTGTAGTGTAACAATAAACACAAATTAACACAAATACACTAGTATCCCCTTATAATTAAAAATAGTGTCGTCAATGTAATATGTTTATTAAAATAGTGAGTCTACCGTGAAGATAAAAATTAATATGTCAAAGTTAGCTTTTTATTGAATGATTAGAATTTTGTATCCTTTAAAAACAAACTAATTTATTATTTATTGTATTAAAATTATCAGTGACGTTGATTTTAAGTGAAACGATTATTAGGTTTCGAAAGTTTAGCTCACTTTTCCATCATTCACAAGATTGAGACTCGTAAAAACATATCATGGTTATTTTCTTCGTAATAATGAATGGAATGTGAATGTTGGGGATACAAACCAAGTGCATACAGTTAGATGATGATTTCTAAAAAAACAGACACTTACAAGAAGTATGGAAGTTAAAGATAATAAATAATATCTCCCTTGCAGATAGGAGATATTATTAAAATCCTTCTAGCTAGCTCCTTCTTGGTTTTGAATTAGTTGTTTCCTCTTGAAAATGTATTTTTTCCTTAAATGTGTGAATTTGGTTTTTGAACAAAACATAAAAACACCAACCTCAGACGTGTCACTTTTTGGAGGTCCCCGAATAATATTGGGAGTTTTCTTCCCACAAACTGTCCATCCAATCAAAATACATATTATTACTATTATTATTATTACCGCGTCTCACTACCCGTTCGGGTTATACGCACTCACGCTAATGTGTAATGGTAGGGTGATAGTGAGATGAAATGAAGGACCTACAGTTTAACGTGGAATCCGAACCACGGTGGAGGCATGGCATTCCCCACATTCCCAAGATGTCTTGTCAGAGGTGAAGGAAGGGTTTGGTAATCAGATAAATTTGTGCCGGGACCGAGGATTGAGCACCAGACCCCAGAACAGAAGTCCGACACCTTACCCCTAGTCCGCCAGGTCACCAATACATTTTTAATAATTTAGTGATAAATAATATTACTTTTAAAACATAATACCAAAACTGATAGTTAATATTAATCTTAAACTTAAAAATATGAAATATTACAATTAAGTTTTACTTATAATTAAACGTGAGATATTGCAAAATAATTAATCCAAAAGAATTAAACAAAAGTGAGCATAGACAGAAAGAATAGATGAATTGACCCCCATTTAGACAGAATCGCATTGTGTGATCAATCCAACATTACACGAAACTTTTCGAGATCCTTTCAAACGTAAAATGTATTAAATACACATAATCCAGGTAAATATGTAATGTGCTGGAGAGGAATGGAAAGAGGACCCATTATCTGCACAACTTTGTTGATGGTCTGACCCAAGGCCTAAGATTAATAAGTTTTAGTATTTAAATAATATATTAAGTGAAGTTAAATTTGTATTTTAATAAAATGTCATATAGACGTAGGTTATATAGATAGTTTTTAATATACAACCTTTAATTGTTTTTTAAATCTAATTTTTAATACAATTTAAAGTAGTTTTTTAATATAAGTATTTACTACGGAAATGACAGCTCCAAAAATATAGGCCTATAATAAATCATTATTTATAGAATTTTTGGAGGTATATAAAAATGAAACGAACCTTTGGAAGGTTAAAAGCAAAGAATATTCGGATCTGGCACAGAAAGCAGCAGCGTTAATTGTTGTATAGTTGAAAAGTGGGGGTAGTAAGCTTCTAGAATGTTCTATTGGTATCTTATTTTCAGGAATAGTCCCGTAGACCATCTGGGAATAATTTATTTAAAAATACAGTAGACCAACTCACTGTTGACTTGAAAGCCTCAATGTGGAAAAAGTAAAAATATCAAATATATTATAACGCCACATCAAAATCTGTTACAGTGGAAAGTCATGTCATACTTTTCTAGTCTCCAAGTCTTACTCCCTGCCCGAGTATCCTAAATATAATTACACTAATGAGGTTGGGGAAGGTAGATTTAGTAGGAAATGTAGGCCTACCCGCGTTTTCTTGGAGGCGGAGTGAGGAACCATAAGTAAAAACCGCCCTTTTGCCTTGCCGGGATCCAAGCCCCAGTTTATCCAACCCCGGCAAACAAAAACAGAAAAAGTGTATACTTACCAAGGACGAACTATACCTTGCCTTTTGAAGACTAAATAATATATCTATCCTACCTGGTTTCGAACTTAGGAACACTCTAAGTGATTTGAGGTCATATACAAAGGTATACTTTCTTCTAGTCGTTCTTGACCATCACCTAAGTTTGTTGTTACTAGATATGATAAACTTGCAGTTTCTGAACCGACTTACAATCTAACTTAACTCTAGAACCAACAATACACCCAGTAACCAATATCTCGCGTTTAAAGAGAAATCCTCAATTTCACCTTTTACATTTTTCCATTCAGTCTTGTGAATGCGGGGAATGCCAGGCCTCCACTGTGGTTCGGATTCCACGTTAAACTGTAGGTCCTTCATTTCATCTCACACTCACCCTACCATTACACATTAGCGTAAGTGCGTATAACCCGAATGGATAGTAAGACGCGGTGATGATGATGATGATGATAATAATAATAATAATAATAATAATAATAATAATAATAATAGTAAATCAATCTCAGGATCCCTCAGTAAACAGAGACGCCAAGTCATAGAGCATCGCTGAGGGACTTTCTCTATTAATGGCGGCGGTGTCCTTGGAGTTCCTTCCTTAGTCGAGCGAGCACTGAAATAACTTGATTACGAATAGTGCCTTCAAGCTTCCTGTGTCGATAAACAAATGAGCTACCCAGGGCGTCATATGGAGGGATAGTGTCCGCAGTGCGTGAGTGAACGTCATAACGCACGAACACGCACTCATTCATGCATATAACGAGGCTGAGGATGATTCATTACAAAGTGAATATGTGGTTACTAATGTCACTGCTCACCTGAGATATTTACAACGATTGGTTAGAGAGGTACTCCACGTCTACACGTGAGGGAAGCATCCTTGCTAGAATAGGTAGACGTGACTGACGCCTTAGACAACGTACACACCCATAAGGCCCTCGCAGATATTGATATTGAAACTATTGGTTTTTGTTTAAGGTGGGATGGAAGATAACTTGAGAAAAGGGCATTGCTCCAGTACAAGTATAGAGTTTAATTTTATACACATAGTAATCTCAACAGTTGTTGAATATCTGTTTTGAGAATATTAGAATTTTCTGAGAATTTTTTTAAATTAATATAAAAAGTTGTCATTAAATTCCAGTACACCCTTGACAGATATTCAACAAATGTTGACATCACCAGGTAAAGAAAATTAAACTTTATGTTGACCAAAAAAAGTTGTATATAATTACTGCAACCTCTACCATTTCACCTTAATGTATACAGTATTGGTTATATGATAATGTTAACACACGACTTACAAACTATCTTAGCTTTAGATTAAACACAGTTGTTAATTCAACATTTTTAAACGGGATGCCCCCAATTCCACAAGTGATCAAAATGTTTCAGACATGTGAGCACTCTTTGTTTGGTCATAAATCAGGTTGTCGGACACACCATATAAACTATACACAGATACGTCACCAGCCACTGTTAAAAGTCTATGCCAAACAACAAAATTTAAACTTTATTTTCTTAGTAATCCTATTCTGGAAGGATTTTTTTCCCTAACAGAATACTATTATTTATAATGATTCTGGTAGGAAAAATGGCCTTCCAGACTTGACAACCACATAAATTAATCTTATAGTTAATTATCTCCCCACTAGAAAGCACTAAGAATCTCGTATTATCTCACACGAACGGTGGGTGGGACAGGGTAGAAGTAAATTAATTAAAACTGTCAACTATCTTCTTTCCCTCACATAGCATGAAATCTCGGATGGTAGAGTTATTTGATTCATTCCTTCTCTCTGCCCCCATTTTCCTCAAAGTGACAGAAATCCTTGAAATAAGTAAGGAAGATAATATCTGCATTGTTGACAATTTTCCCTTTAGTTTGTTTATGGACCATCAAACAATTTTCACTGAATCGCTGCCTTGCTTGCGTCATGCCTCTTACATCAGTTAGATAAATAATATAGTTGAATTGCTTTTGTATATTTTTATACATAGTATTTAGAGCTAATTTTATGATATATCTTTTTAAAAAATAGGAATTTTATATTAAAATAATGAATCGAGGGCAAAAATGTACTAGGTGGTCACCCGAGGACCGTAATTCTGTCAACCAAAGCTCCTTCTAGATGTTTATAAGCTTTCATATAAATATGCGCATGCATCTCTATGTATTCCGTGTCCTTGGTTTTAGTATGTACTGAAAGTCAAACTTTGTTTTAATTTAAATCAGGGCTGTCCAACTTGAAGCTAGCTAAGGGCTTCATTTTATATTCCTAGACATTATGCGGGCCACACAGTAGAAATTAGGCCTAGACAGTATCTACATTATTCAGTCAACTTTTATATTAAATTAAAAGTGTTATATTAATTGATATACAGTATGATACAGCACATAATACATATAATAATTTTAAACAATTTAAGTCTGATCTTATCTGATGTTTTTTTAAACTTTCTAATGCGTCATAGACCTCATCAACATATGCTTTTGAGGGCCGCATGCAGCCCACGGGCCATCAGTTGGACAGGCCTGATTTAAGTAAATGAATGTACAGGATGAAACAAGGTGAAAGAAAGAGAGAGAAATACAATAAACTCTGTTGGAATAAATAGTCATTTCTATCTCTACAATAACACACCAGGGTTGCGCCGTTTGGCGAATCTTTAGTAACCCTGGGGAATGCCAGGCCGCCACCGTGGTTCGGATTCCACGTTAAACTGTAGGTCCTTCATTTCATCTCACAATCACCCTACCATTACACATTAGCGTAAGTGCGTATAACCCGAACGGGTAGTAAGACGCGATGCTGATAATAATAATAATAATAATAATAATAATAATTTAGTAACCCACCGTGCCACCCTCTGAAGGAGCAGTTATTTGTGATTTCATGGAGATTCTGAAACAAGTCGGACAATCACATTCTCGTTTTTTCTCCCCTCTGCCACACCACTACACCCTCAACCTCTTGTTAACCCTCTCAGAACCGTAACAGACTGTACTTTCTCTTTTATCATATATCTCAATACTATATCAAACAATATCTTCTGCTGGATAGGAGATTTTTTATTTTAAAGAGTGTGTTTTACTTAAATTTCCAATCGAGTTCGCCCATTTATACACAAATGGATGGATTTCAATTAATTTAATATTCCTAATCTATTAATTATATATACTGTGTACAAAAATGTTTTATATCCCAAGACTTCAACTCTAGGCGAGGGTTTACATCCGAATGTATGTATTAAGCCTAGTTCACACTGGCATACAATTGCCCACATACACGTCTCATGACGGACAGGAGTATGTTCCTTGACAAAGCACGCCGAACCTCCTTATCTAATCAGTGTTGCTAGAGAGGATTGAGTGAACTAGTAAGAGTTGGATATTCACAGCCAATGACATAATTATAATGATAACACAATCCAAGCTGTGCTACTGCATCACGGACGACCCTCTGCATGCAGTACTACGACTTTGTCCTTACTTACTACAGATATTACACCGTCACTTGAAATGAAAACACAGAAGAAATCCCATTTAGGGTTTGGCCAGACTGACAAGCAAGCGAGTGATCGTGTGATTATCAAATAGCTCTCGATGGCTGTTGATTGGGAGGCAAAGGTTCGAATCTTGGCTCAGTGAACTGGGGGTGGTTTTTGACAAGTGATTTATTGTTGTGGTTTTCTCATCCTCTCTCTACGATAATGGTGATTCTTATTTGTAAAGGCTTACTTTGATTCTAATATAGAAATATTTTAACATATCAGTTTTAGACACACACACACACACACAAACAAACACACACACATATATATATGGTTTATGATCTTACCAATTAAATTAGGCCGTTAGTGGCAAGTGTGTCAAACCTATCGATAGTAATAAAAATGTCAAAATGGGAAGTTTCCCTAGCACTCAATGAACCAACATAAAATAATATTGCCTGGCGCCTGTAAAATAGACTGTACCGGCTTGAACGCATGCGCTTGAAAAATATAACTAGTTCTATCTTCAAGCGCGCGTGCTCCAGTCTGGCCACCTCTCATTACAACCAATGTGTTCTATTATATATTTTAATCGTTTGCGCACTCGCCCAGTCTTCCCGTCTCCTTAATTGGTGAATTTGTGTACATAGTGTATATATATATATATATATATATATATATATATATATACGATTAACTAACCGTCTTCATCCTTCATGATAAAATTATGTTTATTAAATTATTTAAGATAAATTTAACTAAAAAAATTTGAAGTGCTTCAGGGTAGTTTGGAATAATTTAATGTACAGTAATTATGTAGGCCGTTGATTGAACATGAAGACTGAATACACATACATAGGCCTACATTTAGGCATATATATATATATATATATATATATATATACAAACACTTCCTGGGGATGATAGAACAGAAGCTGTGAAGACAAACACTGCCTGTGGATGCTGGAATAGAAGCTGTGAAGACAAACACTGCCTGTGGATGATAGAACAGAAGATGTGAAAACAAACACTGCATGTGGATGATAGAACGGAAGCTGTGAAGACAAACACTGCCTGGGGATGATAGAATGGAAGCTGTGAATACAAAAACTGCCTGGGGATGATAGAATGGAAGCTGTGAATACAAACACTGCATGTGGATGATAGAATAGAAGCTGTGAAGACAAACACTGCCTGTGGATGCTGGAATAGAAGCTGTGAAGACAAACACTGCCTGTGGATGCTGGAATAGAAGCTGTGAGGACAAACACTGCATGTGGATGATAGAATGGAAGATGTGAAGACAAACACTGCATGTGGATGATAGAATGGAAGCTGTGAAGACAAACACTGCATGTGGATGATAGAGCAGAAGATGTGAAAACAAACACTGCATGTGGATGATAGAACGGAACCTGTGAAGACAAACACTGCATGGGGATGATAGAATGGAAGCTGTGAATACAAACACGGCTTGGGGATGATAGAATGGAAGCTGTGAAGACAAACACTGCATGTGGATGATAGAACAGAAGGTGTGAAAACAAACACTGCATGTGGATGATAGAATGGAAGCTGTGAATACAAACACTGCATGTGGATGATAGAATGGAAGCTGTGAAGACAAACACTGCATGTGGATGATAGAATGGAAGCTGTGAATACAAACACTGCATGTGGATGATAGAATGGAAGCTGTGAAGACAAACACTGCATGTGGATGATAGAATGGAAGATGTGAAAACAAACACTGCATGTGGATGATAGAACAGAAGATGTGAAAACAAACACTGCATGTGGATGATAGAACGGAAGCTGTGAAGACAAACACTGCCTGTGGATGATAGAATGGAAGCTGTGAAGACAAACACTGCATGTGGATGATAGAACAGAAGATGTGAAAACAAACATTGCATGTGGATGATAGAACGGAAGCTGTGAAGACAAACACTGCATGTGGATGATAGAATGGAAGCTGTGAAGACAAACACTGCCTGGGGATGATATAACAGAAGATGTGAAAACAAACACTGCATGTGGATGATAGAACGGAAGCTGTGAAGACAAACACTGCCTGGGGATGATAGAATGGAAGCTGTGAAGACAAACACTGCCTGGGGATGATAGAACAGAAGATGTGAAAACAAACACTGCATGTGGATGATAGAACGGAAGCTGTGAAGACAAACACTGCCTGGGGATGATAGAATGGAAGCTGTGAAGACAAACACTGTCTGGGGATGATAGAATGGTAGCTGTGAAGACAAACACTGCATGTGGATGATAGAATGGAAGCTGTGAAGACAAACACTGCATGTGGATCATAGAATGGAAGCTGTGAAGACAAATACTGCCTGGGGTTTATAGAACAGAAGCTGTAAAAAGACAACTCTCCCTTTGTCTGAATACTCGGAGCAAGATTGTTAGTCTCATTGTTCTCAGTGTGGACACTGCTGCCCAGGATATTTGTATGCAGGTAGTATGTGTCAGTGTGAACTAGGCTTTAGGAGTTCAAAAGTCTAGGAGGTAGCTAAACACACTCATCTTGTTTTAAAATCCAGTATGTATTTATAAAGTACCATTGAAACTACGCCACTTCTATGTTATGATCCACGCTATCTTCTGACAAAAAATGTCACGTCTTTCACCGCGTACACACTAGGCGAAAAAGGGCGAACAAAGGGTAACGAATGAACGTTCGCTTAAGGGTACGCCAGACTGGGCGAGCGTGCGAGCGATTAAAATATAAAATAGAACACATTGGTTGTAATGAGAGGTGGCCAGACTGGAGCACGCGCGCTTGAAGATAGAACTGGTTCTATTTTTCAAGCTCACGTGCTTGAGCCGGAACAGTCTAGTTTACAGGCGCTAGGCAATATATTTGTATGTTGGTTCATTGAGTGCTAGGAAAACTTCTCAATTTGACATGACATTTGACTTTTCTTTTACTATCGATAGGTTTGGCACACTTGCCACTAGCGGCGCAATTTAATTGGTAAGATCATAAACTATATATATATATATATATATATATATATATATATATATAATATATATATATATATATATATATATATATAAAGGTGATATGTTAAAATACTTCCAAGATTAGAATCAAAGTAGGCTTTTGCAAATAAGAATCACCTTTAGTGTGGATAGAGGATGGGAAAACTACAACAATAAGTAACTTTTTAAAACCACCCTCAGTTCAGTGATCCAAGATTCGAACCTTTGCCTCCTTGTCAACAACTATCGAGAATGCCAGGCCTCCACCGTGGTTCGGATTCCACGTTAAACTGTAGGTCCTTCATTTTCATCTCACAATCACCCTACCATTACACATTAGTGTAAGTGCACATAACCCGAACGGGTAGTAAGATGCGGTGCTAATAATAATACTAATCACGCGTTTGCTCGCTCGGCAGTTTGATCAAGCAGTCGCTCAGTCACTCGCTCTCACGCTTGTCAGTCTGGCGAACTCTAATGTTTACGTAGAGACGAACACCACCGAACGAATTCGTTCGTCATCGTCAAGGTTCACACTTTGGTCGGTACTTCAAAGGGCGTTAGCTAGCAGTCTGTTGATAGTGTGAACGTAGTAGGGAACATCGACAACAAACCGAATAGAATATAGTTTTTATGTGTGGCTATGGAGTGGAGTAATACTCTTGTTTTACAACTCATTGATTTATACCGTAAACATGAGTGTCTCTGGAATCCGATACACAGTGATTATAAAAGAAGATGAATACATACTTAGACGCCTGGCATTAAATAAGTTAAACCATTAAATCTGCCCCACTATACCGTTCTATACTTTTAAAAAGTGAAGTCATCCACCAATGCCGTTTTTTTGTTTCTTGTCCTAGGCTGAACAGCTTCTTCGCTGATTATTATATATATGATGTACTAGGGTTTATAATTAAATCTTCGTCAAACATAATTAAAAGTAGAGCAATGCCAAAGCTTAAACTAGATAACTAGTGAAATTGAGCGAACATCCGCGAAAACATTCGGTTCACTTAATGTGAACGGCAAGGCGAATTTTGAAACAAACGCCGAACAAATTCAACCGACTGCATTCGCTACCCCTCTTTCGCCTAGTCAAGTGTATACGCGGCTTTATATGGACAGGTTGTAGAGTTATTCCAATAACCTCACCTTTGTCCCATTTACCTCCACGTACTTATCGGGTCAGTCAAACCGGACAGCCGCCTAGAACGCGATGTTTGATGACAGTACTTTAACTATACAGAGCACTAATACAGGCAAGCACTCGGATAGAGACACAAGTCTCAACTTGTCTGGTTTCCCGGTGATGGTAAGGACAGGGTTCTAATCACGGTCGGGTGCACTCTAGGGTTGTTTCCCACGTGATTTATCACCTGATTTTTTCCACTTTCTTTTCACGTTAATACGAGTGTACTTTCTTTAAGCTGCCCTTGATATCCTTACCACTTAGATTAAGCTAACAACTCTTGTATTGATGCATTTTTAACTCCCTATATCCACATAAACAAATTGTTGTGGTTGCAATAAGGACACACATTAAATTTATTGTTCATTCAGTTGGAATATTTATCTAAAATTTGGGATCGTTCTACTTTTATGAAATATGTTCGGTATTTATTATTAAAACGTAGCAAAGGGAGAAATACAAATGTTCAACATTCATTCCGTGCATTCCAAAGTTTGTCCTTAGACCGAATTGATTTGTAATATTTTATCTCTGATCTTATAATAATATTCAAAGGGAAGTTTTTCATTTATATATAAAACATTTTTAGTTAAATATTTTGAAAGGTTCTTGATTTGTTACCGCCACCAGCAATCGGAAACATAAACTGAATACATCTATGGACATGTTACGAAGATGTTTGATCTTAGATAATTTCTTCAGCACTATTATACAAGTGCACAGGCAGCATAACTTTTCAGAATAGAGCGTGAGGTGTAATTTGGTTAAATATGGATATATACCCTTTTAGCTTCAAGTAGACCAATAGAAGTGCTGCTTGCCACCTGGCACCACTCCAAGGATCGAAGTCCGGATCACTGCAACATCACACTGCGGCACCACCCACCCCTGGACTTGTCTAGCCGGTATCGATTATGTTGGCTGTGTCGACACCAACACCATCTAGCGGGAGAATCTCAAGTACGAGTCAGCTGATCGCGAAACAATTCGCATCGTCTCTCTTTTTTTATATTCAAGGCATAACGTACAAACCAAATTAGATTTGTGCCACACAATTGGTACCAATATAATTGCTGCAGACTGCAGCCTTATACAAATATATGAATGTGACTTAAAACAGTAACTTAGTCACGTTACATTACATCGTAAGATTTGAAAATAATCTATTTATTGACTTTAGATGGATAAGAAGAATTAATTCCAAAAGTAGAAACATCATTTATAAATTTTGAATTTGTATATTTAAACAAAAAATTATTTGATATATAATCTTCTTTATAACTATTTGAAAAAGTTTTATTTTGCAAAAAAATAAAAAATAAAATTATTATTATTATTATTGTTATTATTATTATTATTTGCCGACGTTTTGTTTGTAAGTACTTGGTTGCAATACTTTAACCATAAATATTAACATAAAAATTGGAAAATCTGTAGCTTACGGCTAGCTTTAGTGAAATTTCAACAATGTGTTTAGGTTTATAAACTTATTTTAAGAAAATTAGAGATATTAATTAGACAGCTTTTACGAAGATAGCTCGGTAAGAAATAACCAACATAAAGAGATTCTATATAGGAAACCTTAGTATAAGACTACATGCCCCTGCTCGTTGGAAAGCTGTGACCCACACTGCATACTTCTGCCATCTAGCGGCAAGCTCCCGAACTGCCTCGTGTTGAACCGTAATTATTATTATACCGACCTAGCTGCCTGCATCAGCTTTTAGTGATGATAGTACCAACATTTGCGGATAGAAGGTGTCATGTGGTCAGCATTGTGACCCCTCCAGCTGTTAATCTCAGTTTTCTAAACTGGAGATGCCATTTATTTATTCAAGTAGTACACATATACTCATGGTACTGAGTTTAATCGCGTTTCAGACCAATTTCTTCACACATACATTTTGAAAGCACCCTGGATCGAAACGGAGAACTCTGGATCAGTTTCTAATCAGGAACTCTGGCCGATAGACCATATATGTATGTGTGTATGTGTATATGTATGTATGTGTGTATGTGTATATGTGTGTATGTGTGTATGTGTATATGTGTGTATGTATGCATGTATGTATGTATATGTGTGTGTATGTGTGTATGTATGTATGTATGTATGTATGTATGTATGTATGTATGAGTGTATGTATGTATGTGTATATGTATGTACTGTATGTAATCAATTTATTATTTACCCTATATTTAAAAAAATAGATCTTTCAAGCTTTTGAATATATCTTCTTACAAGCATGTGTTGTGTAGGTTAGTGAACTATTAAAAACAGTGACAAGGTAGGGGAAGGTATAGTCACATTTTTACCCGGCTCACTAGTCTTGACCAAGTTATGGTCTCTCCAGTACCACAACAATCCGTACCGCTCGGCATGTAGACTCCAGCTCATATCATCTGATTATATGTCGGGTCCAGAATATTAGCTACACGTATTGAGGGAGTTTTAGGCCTAAATTATTCTCCACTCTTCCTACGTCTAAGTTTTCTGCTAGACTTATGTTTCGTATAAATTGTACCCTATTCTTCTCTACCTCATTAGAGTAATTAAATTTTTAAAACCCAGCCCCTGCAATCTTACATTTAGATTCGCACTTCAAAAATAATTAAAACGGTTCAATTTTGCACACACAAACAAACGGGAACACCTGTATGAACGGGAACACCCTGTATGAACGGGAACACCCTGTATGAACGGGAGCATACTGTATGAACGGGAACACCCTGTATGAACGGGAGCATACTGTATGAACGGGAACAACCTGTGTGAACGGGAACACCCTGTATAACCGGGAACACCTGTATGAACGGGGTTGAACTGTGTTGACAGTAACTACAGGTACATCACCATGTTTACAGGTGACGAGAAGTGAACAGTCATTGCAAGATGGGAGAGGTAGCAAGGGATGCTCACAAACAGTCTCTGAGAGTGAGTGGCCTGAGTAACTGAGCCCTTTGCTGGCTGCCTGCCATTCAGTCTATGAGTCACTTTGATAGCTAGTAGCTACAACGGTTTTGTCTAGACATAGCTTAGCGCTGGTAGCTAAAATACATCTTGGACTCAAGTTATTCCGCCACCCTATGCGGATGCGTCTATTACACGCGCGGTACGCCGCCCTGTTTGTATGACGCAAAGATCCCAACCCAATCTCAATGCAAAATCATGTATTTTAATTTAATTTGATCTAGGTATTTAAAATGCACTTCCTGAGTCGACTGATTATATCAGCACACGAGAGATAATTTATAAGAGCGAGAGTTAAAGGACCAGCCAATTTTGCCAGGAAAGGTATTTTATTATCTCTCGCAGGTTTTTTCTACATGCCACAATTGACATGGAACGGACGGCTTTACTTCCACTCCGAAGGAAGATGTGCAACGGATTTCTACCGCTAAATTAAAATCCGTCAACCCCAGTTGGGGCTTAACCCACGAACATCTGGTCCTGAGGCTAAAACTTTACATCAAGACCATCGAGGTCAACAAAATAATGTAATGTATTCTATAGTACCAACCCATAAACAAACGTTAAATTACTTTGAAAGCCATTTTAGGTTAATAGCATTAGCATGAAACATATCATTTCACATTAGTACAGGTGACCTGGTGGTCTAGGGGTAAGGTGTTGGACTTCTGTGCTGGCGGCCGGGGTTCAATCCTCAGTCCCGGCACAGATTTATCTGATTACCAAACCCTTCCTTCACCTCTGACAAGACATCTTGTGAATGCGGGAATGCCAGTCCTCCACCGTGGTTCGGATTCCACGTTAAACTGTAGGTCCTTCATTTCATCTCACAATCACCCTACCATTACACATTAGCGTAAGTGCGTATAACCCGAACGGGTAGTAAGACGCGGTGCTAATAATAATAATCACATTAGTACACTAATGAATGTAATGCCTGTATATTTTAATTACATTTGAATCAGAGATTTGTATCTAGGTTATTTTTCATTGCGTTCTATGCCGTAAATATTTAGATGGCCAACAAGAGGATTGCGCGCTGACAGTGAAGTATAGACTCCACACTATACAAAGAGCGTCAGGTGTAAAATAATATGTTCTTAAACTGATCCCTCATTTACCCTGTAAGGTAGTAAAGTCCCTTGCATTGTTACACTGACACGAGCTTATAAAGATAGAGCCATAGTGTAATACGCCAAGGTAAGACTCGCTGCTATCCTGCAGGTAAACAGAGTCTACAGAATATTAGTATCAGACTAATTCGCATCTATGGGAACAAGGATTGAGAATTCAGATTAATCTTGTTTGGTTTGTGGTGACGTAGAGGTTGGAGTTTGAATCCCAATATGATCTACTCAAGTATTTTTCTAAGATGGTTTCCCATTCTTCTTCCATACAAACGCAGGTGTATATATATTTCCTCTAAAATCCTACCTTACTCATCCCTAGTCCTAGTCGAAATATGCGGATACCCCAGTGCGCATACAAAAAAATATGATATTAGATCCTCTGGTGAAAAAATAATAAAATATAAAGGAAATAAGTTGATATTGAAAATTATATTTTGATTAGAATTGATTTTAAAACCATAGATAACTTAAAATATATTAACCACAATTTCTGTGACTAAGTAGTTAGGGAGACCCAACTAAGGGGCAGTTCCATAATCAAACTTAGCACGCCTCCGGTGCAGTGATATGCTAAATACAGGACAACATCTACCTAGACCAAAATGAAATGGAACAGTTTCATAGATTGAGTACTCTTCAAGTGTGGCGCTATATTATTATTATTATTAGCACCGCGTCTTACTACCCATTCGGGTTATACGCACTTACGCTAATGTGTAATGGTAGGGTGATTGTGAGATGAAATGAAGGACCTACAGTTTAACGTGGAATCCGAACCACGGTGGAGGCCTGGCACTCCCCACATTCACAAGATGTCTTGTCAGAGGTGAAGGAAGGGTTTGGTAATCAGATAAATCTGTGCCGGAACCGAGGTTTGAACCCCGGCCGCCAGCACAGAAGTCTGACACCTTACCCCTAGACCACCAGATCACCGTGGCGCTATAGTAAATACAAGATGACACTTACCTAGACCAGAAAGTGGCTTATTCCATTCTAGTGTAGGTAGGTGTAGTCCTGTATTTAGTATAGCGCCACACTTGAGGAGTATTTATTATTAACACCGCGTCTTACTAACCGTTCGGGTTATACGCTCTCACGCTAATGTGTAATGGTAGGGTGATACCTGGCATTTCTCACATTCACAAGTTCACTTGAAGAGTAATAAGTCTGACTATGACACTGACCCTAAATATCTGATTGGCTCATGTTCGATGCCAGACTCTTCTAAGCACTGAATATTGTTATTTACGAATGTCTTGGGTTAAATTTGTATGAAAGCCGTTTTATTGATAGCCATATCTTTATAAAGTATGTATTAACCATATCAGCTAATTTAAAAACAAAACAAATAGAAAATAATTATTTATCATAAAACAATATTCCTCGAGAAAATGATGATACTTTTGTGCTGTTGCTTTAGAAAGAAAGAATAGGCTCATAGTATTAAGAATTCGAGGTATGGCAGAAGAGATCAAGAACAATTGTGACTTTCACCTTAAAATCGTAAAATTTGACTCAACTTTGGTTTCACAAGTTTGCAATTGTTAGAAATATAAAGTAAAACCTTTTTGTCTAACCAGCGTGTCTCTATCCATTGTCAGTCAACTCTTACAATCGAATTGTAGCAGTCAACTATTGTATTTAATACAAATGTACTACTATACGGTGTCATTGTATTTTTACTGACCCTTACTTTTCATTGGTTAAATGATCAATGGAATCATATAAAATCACCAAGTTTGTCCAAATTTGGTTGTTTCGCCTTTATTAAATATTGATATTTTCTTTTCTTGGTATTTCAAAAATGATGACTATTGTAGAAAATGTTATCTGAGGCTATTAAGCTTATAGAAGTAGAGGTCAAGAATAAGTTGAAGTCGAAGTTAGCTTAGCATCGCATGTCATTCATTAACTGTTGAGGATATAAGAAAGTAATAAGGATGAGAAGGTAGAATAAAGGGAATGTAGTCACATTTGCGTGGAGGAAGAGTTGGAAACATTTACTAAAAATCCAGTATCAATACACCTAATCAGGACTCGAACACCGATATGCCTGTGACTCGCAATGTAGTCTAACGCGGGAGTGACACAAACATTGGTTCGAGTGAGAGAAAATGGAATTAATTACCCCTTTCCTAATTATGTGTATTATAATGTTTCAAATGACTCTCGGTCGTAGATAACAAAACAAATTAATATGGGGAAAATTTAGGGCCTGTACAAATACTGTAACCGTTTTATTTACGTTTCATACAAATATTCTCCGGCTATACATTTATTGACTTGATTTAAGTCAAATGTGTAGTTACATTTAACTATATTGTTACATTTTCAGTTTCTAACCAGTAATTGAAGTAAGGTCATGTAGAAGTGGAAACCATGCTATCAGAAGATGCTCATAGAGTAATTATTACTAAAAATAAGAACTCATTAACTCAAATATCTATCACATATACTAGGTTCTTCTAGCAATAATAAAATGTTGACTTTATGACCTTACCCCACTAACATAAAACATTCGCGAGCTCGTGGATTAAACATCATAATCGTCCAGTCTGAATTCACACAGAGGTTGAGTTTCAAATCCCGGCCTGGTGTACTGAATATGTTTTATCCTAAATGGTTTTACACTCAAATGTAGGTAGCTTTATGAAATTTTAATTTCCTCCACTTTAGCCCATCATTATAACTACTTGGTAATCAAATCAAATAATGCATACGTTTATAAAATATATCAAGTTTCATAATAAACCCAAGATAATGAATTTAGATGGTATAAAGATTACAATAAGATCATTTAAGGCTATTTTAATCAATGGGGAGAGTTATATTTCTCATTATCATAAGAATATAAATTAAATTTCCAAATCAGTAAAATTTGAAGAGGTTACCATCATGCTAACTAATTGGGAATTAAAATTGTCTGTCAATTATTAGAAAAGCAGTAGATTTATTGAAGTATATTTATGATTAAGTCAGTGACTAACGATAAGTAGGTTCATAAATCTAAATGGTTCCAGCACTGGTTGTTATTTAGGATCTTGGTTAAAAGTAAATCATTTTATAATGACAGGTTTTAAGAAGAAAATCTAAAGATTGCAATTTGAGTTTAAGGAAATCTCCATCAAACATTTTTTGGCTTATGTGTAGAGGGAAAATACGTGTGTGCTTTATGAATGATTTAGTCAACTTTAAAGTAGTTAACACCGACATATTGTCACTTTCCTTTGTCCCAAAATATGTACAGTACAAGTCAAATTTTTTTGATTATTTATTATTCTTTCCCTGTAAATTGGCGAGCAATTAAATTCCATTTCAAAAGTGTTCTAAAAGTTTCTTGCGTAGCCTATATACTGAACAGGTAGTAAGATGCGCTACTAAAATAAAAATAAAACAACTTACCCCCCCCCCCCCCCCTTCACGCCATACTCACAACATCTTACCACATCAGTGAAGTAGGGAAATGACATTTGCGAGAAAGTAGAAGAGGAAGCTAGTTACGAAAAACCACACTCGGTACATGTGGCTGGGATTTTAATCCCATCATTGATCTCCCAGGCCAAGTAGGTTGACATCTTGACTGACTGACTTCTTGACTACACTTGAAGGTTTACATTTAGTCCGCATGCCCACCGATTCACTCTTTTTCCTAACAATATATACCTCTTGCTCTTCTGGTACGGTTGTTTGGCGTCTAGGACCCTACTAGTTGACAGAACAATACAATAACCTGCTTCGGTGGCCGCACGGTCTAAGGCACTACTCTTGCAATATACTAGAATTCTGATAATGGGGAGATCGTGGTTCGATCCTGGTTGGGTTTACTTAGGGTGGTTTTCCTAAATGGTTTCCCACTCCTTCTCCACGCAACAACGGGTGCATACCCTTTGAATTAAACCTATCCCATAAGCATAAAGATGCGTAAAGACTGATCTGATAGTAAGGCCAGGAAGAGGCACAAAATTAATCTTCTCTTAAGAATATGACTTTTACAGGTTCTTTAAGCTTAACCCTACCCAGGTATTTATATATATACTCAGGTATATATATACTCTACCCAGGTATATATATATACTCTACCCAGGTATATATATATATATACTCTACCCAGGTATATATATATATATATATATATATATATATATATATATATACTCTACCCAGGTATATATATATATATATATATATATACTCTACCCAGGTATATATATATATATATATATATATATATATATATATATATATATATATATATATATAAAACAGTTTGTATCCCTCCAGCAAATGAACAGCCATATGCGTAGTATCTAATCAGCCTGAAATAAAACCTGTCTACAGTGTTTGGAGGAATTCAGACATCGACATAATAAGCCTGGTTAGCCCTTTTGATAGAACGTCGAGTCCATCCTTAAACATATTTCACTGATTATTTATATGCAGATATATTAAACAAGTATAATATAGTTTTCCTAAATAAACTGTCAGTAGTGACACAAGTAACTATGACTAGTAAAAGGTACTCACAATATTCGGACTCAACGAGTCACTCATGGCGATGCTCGTTGTCTCGCGCGTGCGCACTACGTCAACTGACCATTCTCAATACCGCGCGAGTAGAATGTTCTCTTGACGTTATTTCCATGGCAGCCAGTCTTGACCATTGTATATTAAAAATAACCACTAATGTAAAAACTAAAGATTATCTTGGATTGCGACCCTGTCGTAAGATATCACCGCCCTGCTGGTATGGTTACTACCCTGCATCTTGTCCGAATACCAGATTATCACGTCATGTTGTTACTCCTAGCGACCTAATGGGACTAATTACACTGTTTCACACATTAACACTTCGTCTGGATAAAAATAGACTCGGGAAAAGTTAACAACTGCTGCATGGAACATAAGGAGCTCAATATATTATTTATAAATAAAACAAATTGTCTTAATAAATATACATAGAAAATTATATTAATATTGTATTAATGTAAATTACCGAGTGCTTTAACTATTAACATTAAATGAACAATGAACGCGTATTCAAGGTTACATAATTATTGATTTATAAATTAAAGATAAAATTTAGTATTCAAATTTTACAATTAAATATTTAAAAAATATTAACTATATAAGTTACTAATAATTTTGAAGTTATCACAAATGATTTACGTTCTAGTTTATATAATTTAACCTAAAAAGTAGAGACAAGCTAACGAAACTGTATTCTTATTGCATTTTATGAAGAAGAATATAATTTTGAATTTCGAATGTTTATTGGACACAATGCAGAGTGCTACGATCTAATAAATGCATTAGTTTTAAGCCAAACACTACACTTTTTCAACTTAAGATAAATTAATATCTGGATTAAATTAGTTTTAATATACTCGTAGAACGAATATAATTATTGTTGTTAGTGTTCAGCGCTATCGAACACTAACCTAACTAACGAACACACGAGACCGTCGAGTTTAGCGGTTGTCCGCCAGATGGTGCGCGTCTCGTCAGTCAACTGATCCATGCTCGTAGCATTGCTACCAGTTTTATCAACACGTCGGTCGAGCGTGCATGCGTCTGCAATGCGGTATCCAGACTTTCAACCGGCTACCTTTATATTCTCCGAGCATGAGCCGGCTAAGCCCCGCCCACACCGCCTTCCCATTGGACGAGAACGCCTCTTTTAAGGGGCTCTTACCACTGCGGGGATCAATTCACCTTGGGGCAAGGACATTTTTACCGAAACAAGTATCATTTCTCTTATTAATGCAGTCCACTAAAAATATTTGAAACGACACAGTCCTATTAACTAAGATATTTAATTTTAATGCATATTTGAATATATTATACATTTTATTAAATATACCTATTATGAATCTATGGAATGAAAACCATATCATCATTTATTTAAAAAGTTAAACTTTTTATTAGAAACATACAGGCCTATAGTAAAATTGTTTAATCGTTACTATTCTTTATGTTACATTTGGTAGAGATAGATTTTATTTGCACGTGTTAAATCACGAATTTCACTTCTTAACATTTATTTTAAACAAGAAAATGTTTTATAAAATATATTTCACGTTTCTGGTAAAACTTTTAAAAGTTGTATCCCCGTTACACGTTAACCTGTTCACTAAACATTAAATATATAATCTATTGATCAATTTTATGTATCGTGGTCTCAAATGTATATAAATAGGTGAAATGGGGTTAGATATGATTGCTGAAGTTGTTAAATACAGGTACTAGGGTACAATAGTTAAATAAGTCCTTATATAATTTTTAAAAACTTGAAAAGAACAGCAACTTTTATTTTTCTAGAACAGAATACATTACTGGAACCTTAAAAATTGTGTTTAGAGAACCGCAACTAGATCCAGAGCCCAATAAGTATTACGGTTTGACTCCTTACTGCTAAAGACGAGGATAATAATAATAATAATAATAATAATAATAATAATAATAATATTTTGCACCGCGTCTTACTACCCGTTCGGGTTATACGCTTTAAGTACTAATTACGTTAATGGATTAGGAATTGGGAAGGTTGAATTAGAGGAAGTGAACCCGCATTTGCGTGGAGGGAGAGTGGAAAACCATTTAGGAAAAACCAGCCCAAGTTCACCCGACCGAGATTCGAACCTTGATCTCCCCGTCCTCAGCAGTCGAGCTCAACACGACAAGCGCGTTAGCCAACTACGCCACCGAGGCGGGTCTTTAGCGTATAACCCGAACGGGTAGTAAGACGCGGTGCTAATTATTATTATTATTTAGTATTTTTAAATATAACATAGCATTAAAATTTATTTAATAAAAAATACAGATAATTCAAGAGCGTGATAACTGCACATTTTATTTATAGCTCAGGTTTCCATTTGAACAAATCATTTTATTATTTTTGCTTGCCAGAACTCTAAAGAATAATAAAAATAAGTATAATTCTTTTCAATTGAATTTAAATTATGTAGTGATGGTTTGATGGAGCTACTTATCATGTTGGGAACATGATCAGCTCCTTACCATGTCGGGAATGTGGCCAGCTACTTACCAGGTCGGGAACAAAAATAAAGTGTTAAGCTTATATAATATTAGTTTCTTTGTTTAAAATAATTTAATGAAAAATATTATAATATATCTGTAAATGATTTTTGTGCATAAAAACATTAATTTTTGCTTCATTAACAGGATGTATTAAAATACTGTTACAGCAATAATCTCGATTTCATAATCATAATGATGATAATGACATCGATAATATCGCCGTAACATCATTTTAATATCCTGTTAATGAAACCTAAGATAATGTTTTTATACACAAAAAATAATCATTTTCAGATACATTATAATATTGCTGATTAATTTTTTTCGATTTCAATTCAAAAATTTCTAATACAAGTATTTTATTGACGTACTTAATCTGTAGACACATCAAAATAAATAAGTGGTCAGTGTTACAATAGATAAACTTTATGTAAGTTACATTAAGAGTCATCCTAATAATATCCTTGATGTATTTCTCTTTGTCATTTAAAGAAATTCCGCACTGGGTAATATTTAATTTGCCCTATCTATCAAATAATTAAAATAAATAAATTATAAAAACGCATCTGAACACACAATGATCACAAACTTTGGATGACTTTTTACTTGATATTTGAAGGAAGAGTGAAAAGATTAATATTTTGCAACCCTTCCCTCGCCTACTCTTTCAAACAAACTTGCCATCCAACTCCAAAATTAACTCCACGAAGTCAGCCCTCAATTGAGCCATACTGACCGAATATCCGCCGTATGTTGGCGAAGGTAGGGTACTATAATGTGGTCAGACGTTAATATTAGTTTTATAGTCTGGAGCCGTTACTTTTTCATTTAAAATATTTCCTTAGTTTTATCTTATTTTCGATAATCTTTGGATTTTGTGTTCATTTATATTAAGGGGTTTTATTCATTTTCATATATAACATTTAATTTTTGTTTCAAAAGAACATGGTTCTTTTTTATATATTATTTTTGGAATTTCAAGCCCATTTTTTCTAGGCCTTCCACTCTGAAGTTTCAAATTTTCAAGGTTTCTGGCTCTCTAACTGTCCTACTAGTTTCAAATTTATACTGCACTTATTAGGTAATATTTTTGTAGATGCTTATATCTCACCTACATTTACCGGATATTAATTTTGAATTTTGAATTTTATAATATCTTTATGATTATCCGGGGTTGTCCCTCTGTGTGTAAATATTTATTTTCTCTCCCACACTGATATTATTTTCCATTAACTTTCATGGAGCCTTGTTTTGGAACTTTCAGTTTTAAGACATTTTGGATTATTTACATGTATAAGAAATGTAAATAGTTTCTATTACCAAAAATTGTTGTGTCATATCTATTAGTTATGGAGATTTCTAACATATATTACGTTTCCTTGACCAAAATTTATGGCTAAAGGAGTTCCAGGATTAAATGGTTATTTGGGATGTAATTACTTCATGTAAAATTTTAATTTTCTCCATACTGATAAATGGCTATTCTATTAATATTGTAAATTTTGTAATTTCCTTGACTATTATTTTGAAATTTCAAGTATTTAGGCTCGTCCTAGTAATGCTTTACTAGTGGTGACATAATAATGAAATAAATATCTTACAACAAAGCTCTATACACCACTATGCTCCTTGAATGACCGCGATTCTTCTTTTTTAAATATGGTTATGTAACAGTGTCTATTATTTTATGTAGTCTCGTTGAGTAACCATGGTTATCCTTTCTCTAATATGGTTTTGTGATGACGTCTATTATTTCATTTATAATCTTTGGGTAACTGTGATACTTCTTTTTTTTTAATGGCAAGGCATAGCCATCAGGATTTAGTAGTCGATTACGAACGTAAATTTGTGAGATCCCTTGTTGCTTACAGTGGGTAAAATGTTGTGGATACCTTTCTTCATAAACTTGGTGAAGAAGAAACCATGATCCTTGAGATGAAGAAAAATGTTGTCCCCATGTCTTTTGTTTAAATTTTTTTAAATGTTATATATGAAAAAAAATAAAAAAATTGTATAATATTGTTTGGTAGATAAAGTATATATAAGTATATATAAAATATTGTTT
>JBCFYV010011164.1:20829038-20846706 GCA_039000515.1 Timema cristinae | reverse complement strand
TAGTTTGGAATAATTTAATGTACAGTAATTATGTAGCCGTTGATTGAACATGAAGACTGAATACACATACATAGGCCTACATTTAGGCATATATATATATATATATATATATATATACAAACACTTCCTGGGGATGATAGAACAGAAGCTGTGAAGACAAACACTGCCTGTGGATGCTGGAATAGAAGCTGTGAAGACAAACACTGCCTGTGGATGATAGAACAGAAGATGTGAAAACAAACACTGCATGTGGATGATAGAACGGAAGCTGTGAAGACAAACACTGCCTGGGGATGATAGAATGGAAGCTGTGAATACAAAAACTGCCTGGGGATGATAGAATGGAAGCTGTGAATACAAACACTGCATGTGGATGATAGAATAGAAGCTGTGAAGACAAACACTGCCTGTGGATGCTGGAATAGAAGCTGTGAAGACAAACACTGCCTGTGGATGCTGGAATAGAAGCTGTGAGGACAAACACTGCATGTGGATGATAGAATGGAAGATGTGAAGACAAACACTGCATGTGGATGATAGAATGGAAGCTGTGAAGACAAACACTGCATGTGGATGATAAGCAGAAGATGTGAAAACAAACACTGCATGTGGATGATAGAACGGAACCTGTGAAGACAAACACTGCATGGGGATGATAGAATGGAAGCTGTGAATACAAACACGGCTTGGGGATGATAGAATGGAAGCTGTGAAGACAAACACATGCATGTGGATGATAGAACAGAAGGTGTGAAAACAAACACTGCATGTGGATGATAGAATGGAAGCTGTGAATACAAAACACTGCATGTGGATGATAGAATGGAAGCTGTGAAGACAAACACTGCATGTGGATGATAGAATGGAAGCTGTGAATACAAACACTGCATGTGGATGATAGAATGGAAGCTGTGAAGACAAACACTGCATGTGGATGATAGAATGGAAGATGTGAAAACAAACACTGCATGTGGATGATAGAACAGAAGATGTGAAAACAAACACTGCATGTGGATGATAGAACGGAAGCTGTGAAGACAAACACTGCCTGTGGATGATAGAATGGAAGCTGTGAAGACAAACACTGCATGTGGATGATAGAACAGAAGATGTGAAAACAAACATTGCATGTGGATGATAGAACGGAAGCTGTGAAGACAAACACTGCATGTGGATGATAGAATGGAAGCTGTGAAGACAAACACTGCCTGGGGATGATATAACAGAAGATGTGAAAACAAACACTGCATGTGGATGATAGAACGGAAGCTGTGAAGACAAACACTGCCTGGGGATGATAGAATGGAAGCTGTGAAGACAAACACTGCCTGGGATGATAGAACAGAAGATGTGAAAACAAACACTGCATGTGGATGATAGAACGGAAGCTGTGAAGACAAACACTGCCTGGGGATGATAGAATGGAAGCTGTGAAGACAAACACTGTCTGGGGATGATAGAATGGTAGCTGTGAAGACAAACACTGCATGTGGATGATAGAATGGAAGCTGTGAAGACAAACACTGCATGTGGATCATAGAATGGAAGCTGTGAAGACAAATACTGCCTGGGGTTTATAGAACAGAAGCTGTAAAAAGACAACTCTCCCTTTGTCTGAATACTCGGAGCAAGATTGTTAGTCTCATTGTTCTCAGTGTGGACACTGCTGCCCAGGATATTTGTATGCAGGTAGTATGTGTCAGTGTGAACTAGGCTTTAGGAGTTCAAAAGTCTAGGAGGTAGCTAAACACACTCATCTTGTTTTAAAATCCAGTATGTATTTATAAAGTACCATTGAAACTACGCCACTTCTATGTTATGATCCACGCTATCTTCTGACAAAAAATGTCACGTCTTTCACCGCGTACACACTAGGCGAAAAAGGGCGAACAAAGGGTAACGAATGAACGTTCGCTTAAGGGTACGCCAGACTGGGCGAGCGTGCGAGCGATTAAAATATAAAATAGAACACATTGGTTGTAATGAGAGGTGGCCAGACTGGAGCACGCGCGCTTGAAGATAGAACTGGTTCTATTTTTCAAGCTCACGTGCTTGAGCCGGAACAGTCTAGTTTACAGGCGCTAGGCAATATATTTGTATGTTGGTTCATTGAGTGCTAGGAAAACTTCTCAATTTGACATGACATTTGACTTTTCTTTTACTATCGATAGGTTTGGCACACTTGCCACTAGCGGCGCAATTTAATTGGTAAGATCATAAACTATATATATATATATATATATATATATATAAATATATATATATATATATATATATATATATATATAAAGGTGATATGTTAAAATACTTCCAAGATTAGAATCAAAGTAGGCTTTTGCAAATAAGAATCACCTTTAGTGTGGATAGAGGATGGGAAAACTACAACAATAAGTAACTTTTTAAAACCACCCTCAGTTCAGTGATCCAAGATTCGAACCTTTGCCTCCTTGTCAACAACTATCGAGAATGCCAGGCCTCCAACGTGGTTCGGATTCCACGTTAGACTGTAGGTCCTTCATTTTCATCTCACAATCACCCTACCATTACACATTAGTGTAAGTGCACATAACCCGAACGAGTAGTAAGATGCGGTGCTAATAATAATACTAATCATGCGTTTGCTCGCTCGGCAGTTTGACCAAGCAGTCGCTCAGTCACTCGCTCTCACGCTTGTCAGTCTGGCGAACTCTAATGTTTACGTAGAGACGAACACCACCGAACGAATTCGTTAGTCATCGTCAAGGTTCACACTTTGGTCGGTACTTCAAAGGGCGTTAGCTAGCAGTCTGTTGATAGTGTGAACGTAGTAGGGAACATCGACAACAAACCGAATAGAATATAGTTTTTATGTGTGGCTATGGAGTGGAGTAATACTCTTGTTTTACAACTCATTGATTTATACCGTAAACATGAGTGTCTCTGGAATCCGATACACAGTGATTATAAAAGAAGATGAATACATACTTAGACGCCTGGCATTAAATAAGTTAACCATTAAATCTGCCCCACTATACCGTTCTATACTTTTAAAAAGTGAAGTCATCCACCAATGCCGTTTTTTTGTTTCTTGTCCTAGGCTGAACAGCTTCTTCGCTGATTATTATATATATGATGTACTAGGGTTTATAATTAAATCTTCGTCAAACATAATTAAAAGTAGAGCAATGCCAAAGCTTAAACTAGATAACTAGTGAAATTGAGCGAACATCCGCGAAAACATTCGGTTCACTTAATGTGAACGGCAAGGCGAATTTTGAAACAAACGCCGAACAAATTCAACCGACTGCATTCGCTACCCCTCTTTCGCCTAGTCAAGTGTATACGCGGCTTTATATGGACAGGTTGTAGAGTTATTCCAATAACCTCACCTTTGTCCCATTTACCTCCACGTACTTATCGGGTCAGTCAAACCGGACAGCCGCCTAGAACGCGATGTTTGATGACAGTACTTTAACTATACAGAGCACTAATACAGGCAAGCACTCGGATAGAGACACAAGTCTCAACTTGTCTGGTTTCCCGGTGATGGTAAGGACAGGGTTCTAATCACGGTCGGGTGCACTCTAGGGTTGTTTCCCACGTGATTTATCACCTGATTTTTTCCACTTTCTTTTCACGTTAATACGAGTGCACTTTCTTTAAGCTGCCCTTGATATCCTTACCACTTAGATTAAGCTAACAACTCTTGTATTGATGCATTTTTAACTCCCTATATCCACATAAACAAATTGTTGTGGTTGCAATAAGGACACACATTAAATTTATTGTTCATTCAGTTGGAATATTTATCTAAAATTTGGGATCGTTCTACTTTTATGAAATATGTTCGGTATTTATTATTAAAACGTAGCAAAGGGAGAAATACAAATGTTCAACATTCATTCCGTGCATTCCAAAGTTTGTCCTTAGACCGAATTGATTTGTAATATTTTATCTCTGATCTTATAATAATATTCAAAGGGAAGTTTTTCATTTATATATAAAAACATTTTTAGTTAAATATTTTGAAAGGTTCTTGATTTGTTACCGCCACCAGCAATCGGAAACATAAACTGAATACATCTATGGACATGTTACGAAGATGTTTGATCTTAGATAATTTCTTCAGCACTATTATACAAGTGCACAGGCAGCATAACTTTTCAGAATAGAGCGTGAGGTGTAATTTGGTTAAATATGGATATATACCCTTTTAGCTTCAAGTAGACCAATAGAAGTGCTGCTTGCCACCTGGCACCACTCCAAGGATCGAAGTCCGGATCACTGCAACATCACACTGCGGCACCACCCACCCCTGGACTTGTCTAGCCGGTATCGATTATGTTGGCTGTGTCGACACCAACACCATCTAGCGGGAGAATCTCAAGTACGAGTCAGCTGATCGCGAAACAATTCGCATCGTCTCTCTTTTTTTATATTCAAGGCATAACGTACAAACCAAATTAGATTTGTGCCACACAATTGGTACCAATATAATTGCTGCAGACTGCAGCCTTATACAAATATATGAATGTGACTTAAAACAGTAACTTAGTCACGTTACATTACATCGTAAGATTTGAAAATAATCTATTTATTGACTTTAGATGGATAAGAAGAATTAATTCCAAAAGTAGAAACATCATTTATAAATTTTGAATTTGTATATTTAAACAAAAAATTATTTGATATATAATCTTCTTTATAACTATTTGAAAAAGTTTTATTTTGCAAAAAAATAAAAAATAAAATTATTATTATTATTATTGTTATTATTATTATTATTTGCCGACGTTTTGTTTGTAAGTACTTGGTTGCAATACTTTAACCATAAATATTAACATAAAAATTGGAAAATCTGTAGCTTACGGCTAGCTTTAGTGAAATTTCAACAATGTGTTTAGGTTTATAAACTTATTTTAAGAAAATTAGAGATATTAATTAGACAGCTTTTACGAAGATAGCTCGGTAAGAAATAACCAACATAAAGAGATTCTATATAGGAAACCTTAGTATAAGACTACATGCCCCTGCTCGTTGGAAAGCTGTGACCCACACTGCATACTTCTGCCATCTAGCGGCAAGCTCCCGAACTGCCTCGTGTTGAACCGTAATTATTATTATACCGACCTAGCTGCCTGCATCAGCTTTTAGTGATGATAGTACCAACATTTGCGGATAGAAGGTGTCATGTGGTCAGCATTGTGACCCCTCCAGCTGTTAATCTCAGTTTTCTAAACTGGAGATGCCATTTATTTATTCAAGTAGTACACATATACTCATGGTACTGAGTTTAATCGCGTTTCAGACCAATTTCTTCACACATACATTTTGAAAGCACCCTGGATCGAAACGGAGAACTCTGGATCAGTTTCTAATCAGGAACTCTGGCCGATAGACCATATATGTATGTGTGTATGTGTATATGTATGTATGTGTGTATGTGTATATGTGTGTATGTGTGTATGTGTATATGTGTGTATGTATGCATGTATGTATGTATATGTGTGTGTATGTGTGTATGTATGTATGTATGTATGTATGTATGTATGTATGTATGAGTGTATGTATGTATGTGTATATGTATGTACTGTATGTAATCAATTTATTATTTACCCTATATTTAAAAAAATAGATCTTTCAAGCTTTTGAATATATCTTCTTACAAGCATGTGTTGTGTAGGTTAGTGAACTATTAAAAACAGTGACAAGGTAGGGGAAGGTATAGTCACATTTTTACCCGGCTCACTAGTCTTGACCAAGTTATGGTCTCTCCAGTACCACAACAATCCGTACCGCTCGGCATGTAGACTCCAGCTCATATCATCTGATTATATGTCGGGTCCAGAATATTAGCTACACGTATTGAGGGAGTTTTAGGCCTAAATTATTCTCCACTCTTCCTACGTCTAAGTTTTCTGCTAGACTTATGTTTCGTATAAATTGTACCCTATTCTTCTCTACCTCATTAGAGTAATTAAATTTTTAAAACCCAGCCCCTGCAATCTTACATTTAGATTCGCACTTCAAAAATAATTAAAACGGTTCAATTTTGCACACACAAACAAACGGGAACACCTGTATGAACGGGAACACCCTGTATGAACGGGAACACCCTGTATGAACGGGAGCATACTGTATGAACGGGAACACCCTGTATGAACGGGAGCATACTGTATGAACGGGAACAACCTGTGTGAACGGGAACACCCTGTATAACCGGGAACACCTGTATGAACGGGGTTGAACTGTGTTGACAGTAACTACAGGTACATCACCATGTTTACAGGTGACGAGAAGTGAACAGTCATTGCAAGATGGGAGAGGTAGCAAGGGATGCTCACAAACAGTCTCTTGAGAGTGAGTGGCCTGAGTAACTGAGCCCTTTGCTGGCTGCCTGCCATTCAGTCTATGAGTCACTTTGATAGCTAGTAGCTACAACGGTTTTGTCTAGACATAGCTTAGCGCTGGTAGCTAAAATACATCTTGGACTCAAGTTATTCCGCCACCCTATGCGGATGCGTCTATTACACGCGCGGTACGCCGCCCTGTTTGTATGACGCAAAGATCCCAACCCAATCTCAATGCAAAATCATGTATTTTAATTTAATTTGATCTAGGTATTTAAAATGCACTTCCTGAGTCGACTGATTATATCAGCACACGAGAGATAATTTATAAGAGCGAGAGTTAAAGGACCAGCCAATTTTGCCAGGAAAGGTATTTTATTATCTCTCGCAGGGTTTTTTTACATGCCACAATTGACATGGAACGGACGGCTTTACTTCCACTCCGAAGGAAGATGTGCAACGGATTTCTACCGCTAAATTAAAATCCGTCAACCCCAGTTGGGGCTTAACCCACGAACATCTGGTCCTGAGGCTAAAACTTTACATCAAGACCATCGAGGTCAACAAAATAATGTAATGTATTCTATAGTACCAACCCATAAACAAACGTTAAATTACTTTGAAAGCCATTTTAGGTTAATAGCATTAGCATGAAACATATCATTTCACATTAGTACAGGTGACCTGGTGGTCTAGGGGTAAGGTGTTGGACTTCTGTGCTGGCGGCCGGGGTTCAATCCTCAGTCCCGGCACAGATTTATCTGATTACCAAACCCTTCCTTCACCTCTGACAAGACATCTTGTGAATGCGGGGAATGCCAGTCCTCCACCGTGGTTCGGATTCCACGTTAAACTGTAGGTCCTTCATTTCATCTCACAATCACCCTACCATTACACATTAGCGTAAGTGCGTATAACCCGAACGGGTAGTAAGACGCGGTGCTAATAATAATAATCACATTAGTACACTAATGAATGTAATGCCTGTATATTTTAATTACATTTGAATCAGAGATTTGTATCTAGGTTATTTTTCATTGCGTTCTATGCCGTAAATATTTAGATGGCCAACAAGAGGATTGCGCGCTGACAGTGAAGTATAGACTCCACACTATACAAAGAGCGTCAGGTGTAAAATAATATGTTCTTAAACTGATCCCTCATTTACCCTGTAAGGTAGTAAAGTCCCTTGCATTGTTACACTGACACGAGCTATATAAAGATAGAGCCATAGTGTAATACGCCAAGGTAAGACTCGCTGCTATCCTGCAGGTAAACAGAGTCTACAGAATATTAGTATCAGACTAATTCGCATCTATGGGAACAAGGATTGAGAATTCAGATTAATCTTGTTTGGTTTGTGGTGACGTAGAGGTTGGAGTTTGAATCCCAATATGATCTACTCAAGTATTTTTCTAAGATGGTTTCCCATTCTTCTTCCATACAAACGCAGGTGTATATATATTTCCTCTAAAATCCTACCTTACTCATCCCTAGTCCTAGTCGAAATATGCGGATACCCCAGTGCGCATACAAAAAAATATGATATTAGATCCTCTGGTGAAAAAATAATAAAATATAAAGGAAATAAGTTGATATTGAAAATTATATTTTGATTAGAATTGATTTTAAAACCATAGATAACTTAAAATATATTAACCACAATTTCTGTGACTAAGTAGTTAGGGAGACCCAACTAAGGGGCAGTTCCATAATCAAACTTAGCACGCCTCCGGTGCAGTGATATGCTAAATACAGGACAACATCTACCTAGACCAAAATGAAATGGAACAGTTTCATAGATTGAGTACTCTTCAAGTGTGGCGCTATATTATTATTATTATTAGCACCGCGTCTTACTACCCATTCGGGTTATACGCACTTACGCTAATGTGTAATGGTAGGGTGATTGTGAGATGAAATGAAGGACCTACAGTTTAACGTGGAATCCGAACCACGGTGGAGGCCTGGCACTCCCCACATTCACAAGATGTCTTGTCAGAGGTGAAGGAAGGGTTTGGTAATCAGATAAATCTGTGCCGGAACCGAGGTTTGAACCCCGGCCGCCAGCACAGAAGTCTGACACCTTACCCCTAGACCACCAGATCACCGTGGCGCTATAGTAAATACAAGATGACACTTACCTAGACCAGAAAGTGGCTTATTCCATTCTAGTGTAGGTAGGTGTAGTCCTGTATTTAGTATAGCGCCACACTTGAGGAGTATTTATTATTAACACCGCGTCTTACTAACCGTTCGGGTTATACGCTCTCACGCTAATGTGTAATGGTAGGGTGATACCTGGCATTTCTCACATTCACAAGTTCACTTGAAGAGTAATAAGTCTGACTATGACACTGACCCTAAATATCTGATTGGCTCATGTTCGATGCCAGACTCTTCTAAGCACTGAATATTGTTATTTACGAATGTCTTGGGTTAAATTTGTATGAAAGCCGTTTTATTGATAGCCATATCTTTATAAAGTATGTATTAACCATATCAGCTAATTTAAAAACAAAACAAATAGAAAATAATTATTTATCATAAAACAATATTCCTCGAGAAAATGATGATACTTTTGTGCTGTTGCTTTAGAAAGAAAGAATAGGCTCATAGTATTAAGAATTCGAGGTATGGCAGAAGAGATCAAGAACAATTGTGACTTTCACCTTAAAATCGTAAAATTTGACTCAACTTTGGTTTCACAAGTTTGCAATTGTTAGAAATATAAAGTAAAACCTTTTTGTCTAACCAGCGTGTCTCTATCCATTGTCAGTCAACTCTTACAATCGAATTGTAGCAGTCAACTATTGTATTTAATACAAATGTACTACTATACGGTGTCATTGTATTTTTACTGACCCTTACTTTTCATTGGTTAAATGATCAATGGAATCATATAAAATCACCAAGTTTGTCCAAATTTGGTTGTTTCGCCTTTATTAAATATTGATATTTTCTTTTCTTGGTATTTCAAAAATGATGACTATTGTAGAAAATGTTATCTGAGGCTATTAAGCTTATAGAAGTAGAGGTCAAGAATAAGTTGAAGTAGAAGTTAGCTTAGCATCGCATGTCATTCATTAACTGTTGAGGATATAAGAAAGTAATAAGGATGAGAAGGTAGAATAAAGGGAATGTAGTCACATTTGCGTGGAGGAAGAGTTGGAAACATTTACTAAAAATCCAGTATCAATACACCTAATCAGGACTCGAACACCGATATGCCTGTGACTCGCAATGTAGTCTAACGCGGGAGTGACACAAACATTGGTTCGAGTGAGAGAAAATGGAATTAATTACCCCTTTCCTAATTATGTGTATTATAATGTTTCAAATGACTCTCGGTCGTAGATAACAAAACAAATTAATATGGGGAAAATTTAGGGCCTGTACAAATACTGTAACCGTTTTATTTACGTTTCATACAAATATTCTCCGGCTATACATTTATTGACTTGATTTAAGTCAAATGTGTAGTTACATTTAACTATATTGTTACATTTTCAGTTTCTAACCAGTAATTGAAGTAAGGTCATGTAGAAGTGGAAACCATGCTATCAGAAGATGCTCATAGAGTAATTATTACTAAAAATAAGAACTCATTAACTCAAATATCTATCACATATACTAGGTTCTTCTAGCAATAATAAAATGTTGACTTTATGACCTTACCCCACTAACATAAAACATTCGCGAGCTCGTGGATTAAACATCATAATCGTCCAGTCTGAATTCACACAGAGGTTGAGTTTCAAATCCCGGCCTGGTGTACTGAATATGTTTTATCCTAAATGGTTTTACACTCAAATGTAGGTAGCTTTATGAAATTTTAATTTCCTCCACTTTAGCCCATCATTATAACTACTTGGTAATCAAATCAAATAATGCATACGTTTATAAAATATATCAAGTTTCATAATAAACCCAAGATAATGAATTTAGATGGTATAAAGATTACAATAAGATCATTTAAGGCTATTTTAATCAATGGGGAGAGTTATATTTCTCATTATCATAAGAATATAAATTAAATTTCCAAATCAGTAAAATTTGAAGAGGTTACCATCATGCTAACTAATTGGGAATTAAAATTGTCTGTCAATTATTAGAAAAGCAGTAGATTTATTGAAGTATATTTATGATTAAGTCAGTGACTAACGATAAGTAGGTTCATAAATCTAAATGGTTCCAGCACTGGTTGTTATTTAGGATCTTGGTTAAAAGTAAATCATTTTATAATGACAGGTTTTAAGAAGAAAATCTAAAGATTGCAATTTGAGTTTAAGGAAATCTCCATCAAACATTTTTTGGCTTATGTGTAGAGGGAAAATACGTGTGTGCTTTATGAATGATTTAGTCAACTTTAAAGTAGTTAACACCGACATATTGTCACTTTCCTTTGTCCCAAAATATGTACAGTACAAGTCAAATTTTTTTGATTATTTATTATTCTTTCCCTGTAAATTGGCGAGCAATTAAATTCCATTTCAAAAGTGTTCTAAAAGTTTCTTGCGTAGCCTATATACTGAACAGGTAGTAAGATGCGCTACTAAAATAAAAATAAAACAACTTACCCCCCCCCCCCCCCCCCCCTTCACGCCATACTCACAACATCTTACCACATCAGTGAAGTAGGGAAATGACATTTGCGAGAAAGTAGAAGAGGAAGCTAGTTACGAAAAACCACACTCGGTACATGTGGCTGGGATTTTAATCCCATCATTGATCTCCCAGGCCAAGTAGGTTGACATCTTGACTGACTGACTTCTTGACTACACTTGAAGGTTTACATTTAGTCCGCATGCCCACCGATTCACTCTTTTTCCTAACAATATATACCTCTTGCTCTTCTGGTACGGTTGTTTGGCGTCTAGGACCCTACTAGTTGACAGAACAATACAATAACCTGCTTCGGTGGCCGCACGGTCTAAGGCACTACTCTTGCAATATACTAGAATTCTGATAATGGGGAGATCGTGGTTCGATCCTGGTTGGGTTTACTTAGGGTGGTTTTCCTAAATGGTTTCCCACTCCTTCTCCACGCAACAACGGGTGCATACCCTTTGAATTAAACCTATCCCATAAGCATAAAGATGCGTAAAGACTGATCTGATAGTAAGGCCAGGAAGAGGCACAAAATTAATCTTCTCTTAAGAATATGACTTTTACAGGTTCTTTAAGCTTAACCCTACCCAGGTATTTATATATATACTCAGGTATATATATACTCTACCCAGGTATATATATATACTCTACCCAGGTATATTATATATATACTCTACCCAGGTATATATAATATATATATATATTTTATATATATATATATATATACTCTACCCAGGTATATATATATATTACATATATACTCTACCCAGGTATATATATATATATATATATATATATATATATATATATATATATATATATAAAAAGTTTGTATCCCTCCAGCAAATGAACAGCCATATGCGTAGTATCTAATCAGCCTGAAATAAAACCTGTCTACAGTGTTTGGAGGAATTCAGACATCGACATAATAAGCCTGGTTAGCCCTTTTGATAGAACGTCGAGTCCATCCTTAAACATATTTCACTGATTATTTATATGCAGATATATTAAACAAGTATAATATAGTTTTCCTAAATAAACTGTCAGTAGTGACACAAGTAACTATGACTAGTAAAAGGTACTCACAATATTCGGACTCAACGAGTCACTCATGGCGATGCTCGTTGTCTCGCGCGTGCGCACTACGTCAACTGACCATTCTCAATACCGCGCGAGTAGAATGTTCTCTTGACGTTATTTCCATGGCAGCCAGTCTTGACCATTGTATATTAAAAATAACCACTAATGTAAAAACTAAAGATTATCTTGGATTGCGACCCTGTCGTAAGATATCACCGCCCTGCTGGTATGGTTACTACCCTGCATCTTGTCCGAATACCAGATTATCACGTCATGTTGTTACTCCTAGCGACCTAATGGGACTAATTACACTGTTTCACACATTAACACTTCGTCTGGATAAAAATAGACTCGGGAAAAGTTAACAACTGCTGCATGGAACATAAGGAGCTCAATATATTATTTATAAATAAAACAAATTGTCTTAATAAATATACATAGAAAATTATATTAATATTGTATTAATGTAAATTACCGAGTGCTTTAACTATTAACATTAAATGAACAATGAACGCGTATTCAAGGTTACATAATTATTGATTTATAAATTAAAGATAAAATTTAGTATTCAAATTTTACAATTAAATATTTAAAAAATATTAACTATATAAGTTACTAATAATTTTGAAGTTATCACAAATGATTTACGTTCTAGTTTATATAATTTAACCTAAAAAGTAGAGACAAGCTAACGAAACTGTATTCTTATTGCATTTTATGAAGAAGAATATAATTTTGAATTTCGAATGTTTATTGGACACAATGCAGAGTGCTACGATCTAATAAATGCATTAGTTTTAAGCCAAACACTACACTTTTTCAACTTAAGATAAATTAATATCTGGATTAAATTAGTTTTAATATACTCGTAGAACGAATATAATTATTGTTGTTAGTGTTCAGCGCTATCGAACACTAACCTAACTAACGAACACACGAGACCGTCGAGTTTAGCGGTTGTCCGCCAGATGGTGCGCGTCTCGTCAGTCAACTGATCCATGCTCGTAGCATTGCTACCAGTTTTATCAACACGTCGGTCGAGCGTGCATGCGTCTGCAATGCGGTATCCAGACTTTCAACCGGCTACCTTTATATTCTCCGAGCATGAGCCGGCTAAGCCCCGCCCACACCGCCTTCCCATTGGACGAGAACGCCTCTTTTAAGGGGCTCTTACCACTGCGGGGATCAATTCACCTTGGGGCAAGGACATTTTTACCGAAACAAGTATCATTTCTCTTATTAATGCAGTCCACTAAAAATATTTGAAACGACACAGTCCTATTAACTAAGATATTTAATTTTAATGCATATTTGAATATATTATACATTTTATTAAATATACCTATTATGAATCTATGGAATGAAAACCATATCATCATTTATTTAAAAAGTTAAACTTTTTATTAGAAACATACAGGCCTATAGTAAAATTGTTTAATCGTTACTATTCTTTATGTTACATTTGGTAGAGATAGATTTTATTTGCACGTGTTAAATCACGAATTTCACTTCTTAACATTTATTTTAAGCAAGAAAATGTTTTATAAAATATATTTCACGTTTCTGGTAAAACTTTTAAAAGTTGTATCCCCGTTACACGTTAACCTGTTCACTAAACATTAAATATATAATCTATTGATCAATTTTATGTATCGTGGTCTCAAATGTATATAAATAGGTGAAATGGGGTTAGATATGATTGCTGAAGTTGTTAAATACAGGTACTAGGGTACAATAGTTAAATAAGTCCTTATATAATTTTTAAAAACTTGAAAAGAACAGCAACTTTTATTTTTCTAGAACAGAATACATTACTGGAACCTTAAAAATTGTGTTTAGAGAACCGCAACTAGATCCAGAGCCCAATAAGTATTACGGTTTGACTCCTTACTGCTAAAGACGAGGATAATAATAATAATAATAATAATAATAATAATAATAATAATATTTTGCACCGCGTCTTACTACCCGTTCGGGTTATACGCTTTAAGTACTAATTACGTTAATGGATTAGGAATTGGGAAGGTTGAATTAGAGGAAGTGAACCCGCATTTGCGTGGAGGGAGAGTGGAAAACCATTTAGGAAAAACCAGCCCAAGTTCACCCGACCGAGATTCGAACCTTGATCTCCCCGTCCTCAGCAGTCGAGCTCAACACGACAAGCGCGTTAGCCAACTACGCCACCGAGGCGGGTCTTTAGCGTATAACCCGAACGGGTAGTAAGACGCGGTGCTAATTATTATTATTATTTAGTATTTTTAAATATAACATAGCATTAAAATTTATTTAATAAAAAATACAGATAATTCAAGAGCGTGATAACTGCACATTTTATTTATAGCTCAGGTTTCCATTTGAACAAATCATTTTATTATTTTTGCTTGCCAGAACTCTAAAGAATAATAAAAATAAGTATAATTCTTTTCAATTGAATTTAAATTATGTAGTGATGGTTTGATGGAGCTACTTATCATGTTGGGAACATGATCAGCTCCTTACCATGTCGGGAATGTGGCCAGCTACTTACCAGGTCGGGAACAAAAATAAAGTGTTAAGCTTATATAATATTAGTTTCTTTGTTTAAAATAATTTAATGAAAAATATTATAATATATCTGTAAATGATTTTTGTGCATAAAAACATTAATTTTTGCTTCATTAACAGGATGTATTAAAATACTGTTACAGCAATAATCTCGATTTCATAATCATAATGATGATAATGACATCGATAATATCGCCGTAACATCATTTTAATATCCTGTTAATGAAACCTAAGATAATGTTTTTATACACAAAAAATAATCATTTTCAGATACATTATAATATTGCTGATTAATTTTTTTCGATTTCAATTCAAAAATTTCTAATACAAGTATTTTATTGACGTACTTAATCTGTAGACACATCAAAATAAATAAGTGGTCAGTGTTACAATAGATAAACTTTATGTAAGTTACATTAAGAGTCATCCTAATAATATCCTTGATGTATTTCTCTTTGTCATTTAAAGAAATTCCGCACTGGGTAATATTTAATTTGCCCTATCTATCAAATAATTAAAATAAATAAATTATAAAAACGCATCTGAACACACAATGATCACAAACTTTGGATGACTTTTTACTTGATATTTGAAGGAAGAGTGAAAAGATTAATATTTTGCAACCCTTCCCTCGCCTACTCTTTCAAACAAACTTGCCATCCAACTCCAAAATTAACTCCACGAAGTCAGCCCTCAATTGAGCCATACTGACCGAATATCCGCCGTATGTTGGCGAAGGTAGGGTACTATAATGTGGTCAGACGTTAATATTAGTTTTATAGTCTGGAGCCGTTACTTTTTCATTTAAAATATTTCCTTAGTTTTATCTTATTTTCGATAATCTTTGGATTTTGTGTTCATTTATATTAAGGGGTTTTATTCATTTTCATATATAACATTTAATTTTTGTTTCAAAAGAACATGGTTCTTTTTTATATATTATTTTTGGAATTTCAAGCCCATTTTTTCTAGGCCTTCCACTCTGAAGTTTCAAATTTTCAAGGTTTCTGGCTCTCTAACTGTCCTACTAGTTTCAAATTTATACTGCACTTATTAGGTAATATTTTTGTAGATGCTTATATCTCACCTACATTTACCGGATATTAATTTTGAATTTTGAATTTTATAATATCTTTATGATTATCCGGGGTTGTCCCTCTGTGTGTAAATATTTATTTTCTCTCCCACACTGATATTATTTTCCATTAACTTTCATGGAGCCTTGTTTTGGAACTTTCAGTTTTAAGACATTTTGGATTATTTACATGTATAAGAAATGTAAATAGTTTCTATTACCAAAAATTGTTGTGTCATATCTATTAGTTATGGAGATTTCTAACATATATTACGTTTCCTTGACCAAAATTTATGGCTAAAGGAGTTCCAGGATTAAATGGTTATTTGGGATGTAATTACTTCATGTAAAATTTTAATTTTCTCCATACTGATAAATGGCTATTCTATTAATATTGTAAATTTTGTAATTTCCTTGACTATTATTTTGAAATTTCAAGTATTTAGGCTCGTCCTAGTAATGCTTTACTAGTGGTGACATAATAATGAAATAAATATCTTACAACAAAGCTCTATACACCACTATGCTCCTTGAATGACCGCGATTCTTCTTTTTTAAATATGGTTATGTAACAGTGTCTATTATTTTATGTAGTCTCGTTGAGTAACCATGGTTATCCTTTCTCTAATATGGTTTTGTGATGACGTCTATTATTTCATTTATAATCTTTGGGTAACTGTGATACTTCTTTTTTTTTAATGGCAAGGCATAGCCATCAGGATTTAGTAGTCGATTACGAACGTAAATTTGTGAGATCCCTTGTTGCTTACAGTGGGTAAAATGTTGTGGATACCTTTCTTCATAAACTTGGTGAAGAAGAAACCATGATCCTTGAGATGAAGAAAAATGTTGTCCCCATGTCTTTTGTTTAAATTTTTTTAAATGTTATATATGAAAAAAAATAAAAAAATTGTATAATATTGTTTGGTAGATAAAGTATATATAAGTATATATAAAATATTGTTTGGTAGACTTATATATATATATCAAGTCTATCAAACAATATTAAAAGAAAGTGATCGAATCGCATTTATCTAAATTAGACATATTTATCGTTTGAAAACATTATCAGTTCAAATACAAACAAGGTAGATAATTGCGAACAATACGCAAATTAGAAAGCTAACATGGATACAGTTTATCCCTTGCCCACAAGGGCTAAGTCGTTCGAAAGATAACTATATAAATGACATTAAGCTTGTCTTGGAAGTCTAAACATTTTACATATCCGTCATAATAAAGAACACTTTTATAACATAGCTTGTAGAGCTGTGATCGTATCCAGCGCTACACCTAATGTTACTCAGAAACATGATTATCCTCATCCAATAATACGTGAGGCCAGAGTAACTTAAGCAGGAAAATAACTAAGTATTTCTACCCTATCAGCTCGGTTAGCAATAGCCTTCTACCTTTATACAAATGTCTAATGTATTCCCAATAACCTTAAATATAAAAAATCATGGTCCAAAAATCATTATAAACGCATGGACTTACTTCAACATTACACATATAGAAACAGAATAAAGTGCACGATAGTGCTCAAAGGTTAAGTAGAATAAAATTGACTTGAGAAAAGATCATCCTAGCTTGGATCAAAAAGGTTTAAGACCATAATATTGTGACGTTGTCACAGACATAATGCAAACATGGACGATCTGGCTCACCTGATCTGGTCCCCTTTGACTGGGCTGGATCTCGACTTCATGAAACTCGCACACTCAACTCCACTCAACATCACGCGGCTTACTGACCGCCCGTGGCTCGAGGCCCGATTAGAGCAAGACTCGGACAATTGAACGTCAAGATGCGCTAACCCGTATGCGCCGACGGTTGTGTTCGAGTGAAACAAGACTCATCCACCGGCGCGTGATTTGAAATTATCACGAGAATAATCGAGACTTCTGCCGAAGCAACGTAACACCCCTCTCCCTTCGCCACAGTGTGATTCCCGCCGTTTGTGAACACGTGATTGACTTTGTACAGTATATAACGGCTGGACTGTGTAGTGATGTCACTCATTCTGACT
>JBCFYV010011164.1:20792101-20828938 GCA_039000515.1 Timema cristinae | reverse complement strand
TTTTCCCCCAAAGATTTTGCGCCTGCCCCAGCGTCTTGAACTCGGAGATACGTACAAGCGAACAGGAGTCACATGCTACTTCGAAACTTCAATCTTGTTTCTAACCAAACTCTAACGATGAGCAGTGTTCTGTGTTGACGTGCGGTGGAGTGTCCATAAAAGGCGCTGACTTCCCGGTAAAATTCTGTAAAATTGGGTAGTGTGTACAAACCTTTTTAGGTGGCGGAGGTTGGTGGCAAAGATATTTGTAGTCACGGTACAATATCAACAACTGGGCAGTAATCAACCAAGATAATCATGGTTCTATATCATCAAGTGGACAGTAATCAACCAAGATAATCATGGTTCTATATCATCAAGTGGACAGTAATCAATCAAGATAATCATGGCTCTATGTCAACAACCGGATAGTATTCAATCAAAACAATCATGGCTCTATACAGCAACACGACATTAATTGTGTCATGACTGTAGGGCAAGAGTCATGCGTTCATTTACCTAAAAACTAATAAACACTAAATTTAAAATGAGCGTTAATATTCTTTATAAACATTAACATTCTAACACTATAGCTACATCTACCGACTTAATTCTAGATTAGCTCTCGTGTACAACGCAGTTTACAGATTATAAATTTAAAAATTATCCCACCTTATCTTACTACCCATCCGAGATATGTGCATTTAATTATGTTAGTGAGGAAGGATGAAGAAGGAAGAATTTATTATAAATATGCCCGCATTTGTTAAAGGGAAAGTGAGAAAATATTTAATAAATCCATCCTTATACTGGGGTTCGAGTCTCGGTTTAGTATATTGCGATGAGTTTTTTTCTAAATTAATCCCCACTCTCCCTTTTTCCGAACGTGGATACATTTCCTTTCAATTGTACCGTCCTACTTCTACATCATTGGCATAATCTACGGGTAGCAATATGCTTAGTATCGTGGCAAAGCTCGATAATTCACTTTCCCAGAATTTACTCCATGAAAATGAAAATAAGTTTTCAATTTTGGTTTCTAATTGTAATGAAAGCCACCTCCTTATTGGTAAAGTATGACGGCCTCTCAGGGTAGAGGGTACTGAACTAAGGACTCTATCCTATTGCTTATCTCGCCACACTTGTGTTAGTGTTAGACGCACCGAATTGGGAGATTTATTGTGCAATATGTTTAAAAATTGTATTATGCAATCTAAAATAGCTATAACGTACAATTATATTGGTGACAAGCTACATCACGAAATAAACTAAAAGTTTGGTCTAAATTGACTTCAAGCTTTTAACATAGACACATAAACTTAAATAGGCCTATTAAAATAACTTTCACTACAACTTCTAAAAATACTAACCCACTTCGGTGACGTAGTTGGTTAACGCGCTAGTTTCGTGTTGAACTAGAATGCTGAGGATGGGGAGATCGAGGTTTGAATCTCGCTCGAGTGAACTTGGGGGTTTTTATAAATGATTTTCGACTTTACCTCCACGCAAATTCAACCTGCCCAATTCCTAGCCCATTAGCGTAATTAGTACTATAGCGTATAGCCCGAACGGGTAATAAGACGAAGTGCTACATAAATAAAATAAAAACACTATGACATTATCTTAAAAACTTTCTATTATAATGTATTATAGCATGAAACAAAATGTTCAAAAAATTCGGTTTTAAGTAAGTTACACGTCAAAATTTCCTAAGAAAAGCAAACATACCTCTTAAAAATAATAATGATCCCGCTTCATACAGTATATACATTTTAAACCAAAATGTTTAAATGTTTTCAATTAAGTTCGACGAAGCATAAAATGTAAATATTTATCATAGTCTTGATGTCAAAAACTTTCACTATCACAATATTTTCTCCCTATATGTAAAAGTAAAAAATACATCAAAATTTGGTTTCAAGAAATTTTTATTTATTTGGACATTCTTTAATTATTAAGGCTATTAGATTCTTTACTGGTTATTTTAAACGTTATCTAGGCCTATACCTGTTAATATTAGTTTTGTTCGTGTGACCTGATAGTTAATAGTAGTAAAGTTTAACAAATAAATCCAAATTAAGCTGGTTTCCAAACCAAACTAAAGATGAACCTGAACACGTCTTTCAGCGAGAACCATAGATTTTAAATGTGATGTGAGATCTACAATGATTGTTCTACTACCCTAATAAACAACAATAAAAATAGATTTAAAAAATACAGGAATCAAACCAAGGTCTACAGAATAGCATAATCGATCTGTAATAAACATGGGTCTTCAAACCACTGAGAGTTATCCAAAACTGGTCATCTAGATTTTAAATAATACAGATCATAGAGTATTTTACTTGATAGAAGATAAAAAACACTTTAATTAAGTATTTCCACTTGCCTTGATGTATTAATCCGAATAACTAAGATCTGCAAAATATTGGTAACGGAAAACAGACGGATTGTTTCACCTAATTGCCGCCAAGAGCAGCATGAGTCGCTCGCCTGATAAAGGAAACAGCTTAATCTTATTATTTACTTGAAGGGGTGTTTTTTTGATCTCTCAGTGAAATTATAATAATAATGACAATGGGTTTCAAATGTTTTGTATTTTAAGGTTTAATATTGATACTAACGTAATTCTTTTTACCACATGTTCCGAGCGTTGGATCGTAAAGCTTTGTATGGGATCAGGATGGTCCTGTAATTACCAAGGAATTCGTGGAGTTGTTTCAATATGAATGAAACCTCGACTAACCTAATAGACATTGAGTTGAGTCAGTTCTGTTGACATTAAATTTTTGGTTTATTTCTGATCTCTCTTATTCGATGAATGAGTAAAATATATTGTAATAGGATTTGTTATATTTAAGATATTTCAAAGAATTTTTCGCCATTTATAAATCTAAATTAATAAATAGGTTAGTAAATAATATGTCTATGACGGCTGTGAATTTGGGAAGACAGACCCACAATGCAGTGGGGTACTTATATAAAATAATTTTTTGAAAAGTGGTGATTTTAAATAGCTCGGAGAGTGAAAATTCATGTAAATCCAGGTTTCATTCTCAATACTACGGCAAGAAACATTAATATTGGAGGAGGGCGTATTTGGAAAATACTAAGTGCATTTTTTAAAAACATACCAAGTTATTATTGACCTAACCTAGGCCTATAATATTTTGGTAAGCGTTTTTATTTTGCATATCTTCAACCATTACGATGGAATCTTAGCGACGGTTTCTTATTTTAAAAAAAAACTTATCAACTCTTGTTGAGGGAGAATAACTTCACATTCATTTGTGATGAAAGAACTATTCTTTTTTTTAAATTTCCCACCTTGCTAAAAGGAGTATACATCTCAAAAGCTAATTATCCCGTATTTAATAAACTTCCTATAAATTAACAAAATATAATACATATCATTTTCATAAGCGTCCCTTTTGGTTCCGTTTTGAAGACTTCAAATAATTTTTTTTTAAATATTACTTAACTTGATTTTGAAGGACATTAAATATATTTAAATTATAAATATTATTCTCAATTGATTATTATTATTCACTCGGAATAATTAATCTAAATCTTATTCAAACAACAGTTTTGTATATTTTTACTCTTACGTAAATTATCTTAATTTGTCTTCATGGAGACAACCCATCATAATAATTATATGTATTTGAGCCATTGTTTAGTCTGTAAGAGAGTGTATCTAATTGTTTTGTCCACTGTATTTTATCGTTATGTTATTTCTCTTTTAATGTCCCCAAAATATGTGACTATATAATATTTTTATGTTCAGAAAGTTAATTACTCCGCCAAAATATACTAAAATCTCGAGTTTCCCTGAAGGTTTGAATTTTTATTTGTTTAATTTGATAGTCCCTGATAGTATGTGTACCTGTGCTTCTTCCACTTCTATAGGTCCTATGACACCTGGTGGTCCTATGACACCTGGTGGTCCTAGGGTTAGTGATTGTGACTACCGACATTACCTGAGCAAGGTAATCCCTTTAGACTGCGTACCACAATATTACAAATATACTTTCTGTGTGCCCTTACATCGATTCACAATAGTTAAGGTTTAGGGCGTGGTGGGTTGTTTACTCCATCTTATTTAATTTATTTTATAACTGAAGGGAAGGGGTAACTATTCAACGACCCGGTTACCTCACTTTTGAAAAAAGAAATACATCACTGTATTAATAATAATAATATAATTTAGAAACATAGTAAATTTAACGTGAATTTTCTAAACACAGGTTTAGTTATTGATCAATTATAAAGTTTGATAACATCAGTGAGGGATGGAGAAACGTGGAAAGGGGTGCATTGGTCTACCCTTTGCCTCAAGATCACAAATAATTATACTAAACATTTTAAACACGTTAAGTATGACTTAGCCTAGAGGCCTAAATAAATGTTGAATTTTAAGCTTCACGACTTAATATTTGAAAGGTAGAAAATCTGTACATACTTAAAGTGAACCTAAAACTCTGAATTGGAAAAAAAAATGACAGAAATAATAACATCGATTAATCATGTGCTCCTGCCACAAAGTAAATTTCTGGGTGCACCACTGGATAACATTTCCCGTTCGTGAACTAAGGCTGGCTGTGAACGAAACTGTGCTATTGACCGCAAACCTTCATCCGCATAGAGCTGACTTCTTTTAAAAAAAAACGCGCTAAAATAAGAACAAAATAAAAAGTGGCGCTAGGCTGTGGGCCATTTATTTTAAAAATCCACATTACAATCAAGATAGGAAAACTGTGCCTGGTATAATCTTTGTTGGAGATGTAACAGACACATATATCATATTGTATGGGAGCAAGTGTTAAAACCATTTTTTTACCCGTAGGATGAAAACTTAACCTGTCACATTAACATTCCCCCGACTAAATGTAATTGAAACCCTCCACCTCTCAATCATCACCTGTCAACCAGATTAGACTATTCTTGTGTTTAATCCCACTAAAACCATGTAGGAAAAAAAAATCATACGTACAGCCATCTGGTTTTGAACCTAAATCTCCATCATCAGCAGTTTAGTCTATTGTGAGGATGACGATTTAAACCATGCGGCCGCTAAAGCGAGCATTAGTGTAAAGTTTTATGTAGTTTGGATGGGTAATATGACAAAAATTACAACGATTTTTTTTATAGAAATTCTCAGAAATAGCATTCACCACGTCAGGAGTCACATGATCTAAGGAGGAGTATTAAACGCATTAGTGCAATTGACTGGTTTGTCGGTGACTTAGAAGTGGGGGTTCAAATCCCATCTAGGTATATTTAGGGGGTTTCTTATTCAATTGTTTCCTACTCTCCTCCTACGAAAATGTGTGTAAATTTCCTGAAATTCTACCTTCATCATCCCAATATTGTAATTAATATTTATGCATACAACCTGGACGGCTAGTAAGAGGTGGCGATTTAAAAAAAAAAAGAATGTTTGTATGCACAAATCCTAACTATATTGATTAATTTGTAATTGATGCGTCAAGTATTGAGTAGTGAAACTAATAATTATTAGATATTGGTGTTCTTTGTCTCTAATGTGTTTTTCAAGTAACTTTTAAATAAACTTAGTCTACTGGCATTTGGGAAAAATTCTAAGGTGTAGGCTTAGATATTGTCCAGAGACTAGCAGGTGTGAGGAAACATACACTGAACTATATAAATAGTGACAACGGACAAGTGTGGAAACAAATACGGCAATATTGGTCTATTATAATCTAGTATATTATTAGGGCAGTGTAGTTACGCCAAATCGCTATGAATAACCACATGTTATTAGACGGGCAGTTTGAATCCCATCTTAGTTGAATTTTCTCAGTCTTAACTCCTAACTAGGTGCGAATAAAAGTAGGTTACGATTCGGAGCGCTATCATCCCTTAGCTTGTGAAACCTGAAAAATAGCAATCTATCTCAGGGTTTCACAAACTTTGGACAGTTGTTAACTAACTTCGGGGCCATGGCCTAACCAACGTACACCTTACAGCTCTTAATGAAAAATGAATTAAAGAAAATACATATCTTCCTTCCTGCAAAGTATAAGCCATCGCTTCAAATGTTAATAAATATCTAGTGGTAAGTTAAACAAAACAGTGAAAAAGGAAATTACTTTAAAATTGAATCACATTTTTATCAGACTTACGACTATCATACATTATTTTATTATTTATAAAACTCAGTAGTACGTCCCTGGAGGTACACGTACCCCAGTTTGAGAAACACTTTACTAGAGTATAGGCTATAAGCTCTCAATATGGTTCTGAGGCACTCTTTGGTGCAGCAATAATCCCCTAGGAGTGCCCACGAAAATATGGGGAGTTAATAATTTGAGTCTAACAGAATACACTAGAAAAATATTCTTGATTTAGTTAATATTGATATTGTTCGTATAATACATTTTAATCATAAAAGAATATATTCTTTATTTTTAATATGTCATCTACTTAATGTTTCCTAACACTTGGACATAGGGTTTTCCATACCATGAGGGGCGTAAAATATAGGGGACGTATCAAAGGGTGCCACCCTGATATAAAGATAGAGAAACAATTCTCTGGACGTTAAAATGAGTGTGTATGAAATAAGAGGATTGAGAACAAATACATTAGTTCAGGATACACAATGCTGACAGTCACCCATACTCGTAGCCTCATCAGGGCCGTCGCGAGGGACGACTGCCCGGGGCTCCAGGCTCAAAGAGGTGCCGTGCCACTGATACTGTCTTAAAAAAGAAATCATATGTTTATAAAATATTTTTTAAACTAACAAAATTGTTCAGACATATTTGATATTATATCGTTTCAGAACGATTTGTGTTGTTGTTGTTAGGACTATTATGCCTCATAATGTCGGTTCCCTTGCTTCTCAACTTCATGGGAAAACAATGGGTGAAACAAATAATTTGCAAATATTGTTAGTATTCTTAAACTTAAAACATAGAGATTTGTTTTTATTTTCACAAAAATGGTAAGGGACTTGATTTATTTTTAAAAAAATGCAAGAAGTCCTCCGAATTTTAAAGAGATTCAGATTCATATTTTCAATGTTAATTAAGTCCACTGCAGAGTACAAAGAATAATATTATTTAACTTGCACAAAAATCCAATAACAATAATCAAGAAAACTATGGACATGAACATCCGTAGCTCATCTCTCTTGTAATTGTCTCATTTCAAGGTCATTGGATGTTCTAAAGGAGGGGGTACCAATATCATAAGCTCACCTGAGTACAAAATTATGTTTGCACTGACCCTGAGTATCATAAAAAAAAACCTATAATTATGAAAACCCCCGGCTACGTCCCTCTATAATACGTAGATGACTAAAATTAATTTAAGTGTACCAACAAATTTAATAGATCTTGCAAGATGATTTTTTATAAATTTTAAATATATTATATACATTTGGAGTCTTAAATATAAAACGTGAGCCTTATGAACCAGAACATTACTTAGATTTATTAAACTTACTCTTGTAGCACAACAGCCAGTTCCCCCACCGTCCCTGTATCACTATAGAGGGAACTAAAGTCTAATTTCACCATGATCATTATTCCAAATTTGGTGGGAAAATAACCCAGAGCTGAGAGTCCAGTAGGCAGACAGGCTACCATGAAATTAAATAGTATTATTACTCATTATTTATTTCAATTTGGCATCAGAGACAATGCCTAAGTATTTACTCCAAGAACTGTATTTACTTTAACAATAAAAACATTATAAATAGTTGAAATACAGTCTAAAATAACACCTAAACATGGGAATAGAAGTTTAGTCAAGGTGTCATTTAAAACTATATTCAAACGCATGCCTGCAAGGGCTTGGAAAGCTAATTTTTACAGGGGGGTTCCGCTATAAAATGCTTTTATACCTTTTGCTTATGGGTTACATCAAATTCCAAGGGGGAATCCGAATCCCACCCTTACTATTTATATCGTAAAACATTCCTATGATACACATTTTAAATAAAATAATAATTTTTTTTAGAGAAATATTTAATTTTCAAAAAGTAGTTGTTACTAAACTAACCTAAAGCGAGTTTTTTTAAAAGTAATACAGTATTATTTGACAAATCAAATAAACCCCAAACATATATTTAAAAAAAATTTGTTAGAATACATTTTGTTTATTGTCCTGAGACACTGTACAGTTTTTGATGTTTGAAATCAATTATAATTTAAAGAGCAACTTTTGTGCTTTTAATTCCAATTATTGTCAAATACCAAGACAGTTTATTAATGCAATTTTCAGAAAATTTCAAATTTTTCAAAAAAGCTATTCAATAAACAACTCTTATATTAATAGCTAGAATTAAAATTTTAAAAACGGCTGAAGGTAATATAATATATTATATGACAATGGCCAAGTACCAAGCCTTAACAAAATCTATCAGACCGTTTCGGTTGTGGCACTGGGTACAAATACACAAACCGAGGGACAGGCAGAATGTCCAGACAGGCTGTATTTTGTTGAGTTCGGAAGGACATTAAATTTCACCGTGCTCTCGAGGTCCAATTTTTTCACAACTACATTTTATTTTTATATGTGAAAAACATAGATGGATCTACGTTCAAACAGAATAACGCATTTTGTAAACAAAGTTATATATTAATAATGTTAGCTTAAAACTTACACACAAGCGAATTTAGTATTGTAAGAGCAGAGTGTTACATACAATACAGTAATAGAGTGAATAAAAACTATGTATAAAGAATCCGCCGACTCGAGTTGGATCAATGATAGGATTTCTTAACACTAGAGTGTTTCATAGCCGCGTTGTTCGAGTGTAGATGATTACAAAACCCTTCCTTCAACTCTGACAAGACGTGTATTAATAACAACAACTTGTGAATGTGTGGAATGACAGGCCTCCACCGTGGTTCGGATCCCACGTTAAACCATTTCTTATCACAATCACCCTACCATTACACATTAGCGTAAGTGCGTATAACTCGAACGGGTAGTAAGACGTGGTGTTAGTAATAATAATAATAATAATAATAATAATAATAATAATAATAAAAAATAGAGGTAGAGAAGGAGGGGTTCTCTCTTCTCTTGACAGTCGAGTGGCGCGCTTGTTTTCAGACCGTGGGTACGTGGCTACCTGCGTCCGTGACGTATAGCACGTCAGGTTAAACAAAGTCTCGATGATAGACTCACAGGTTTGAGTCTCGGTGATGGCACTTGCTTTGTATTCCCTTATACGAGGACAAGAAGGACTTGTGTGTGTGAACCGATGTCGAGGAACGACTACTAGTACCGGTTAAGCGGTTAGACCAGTAACTAGTTATGGCAACCGAACCGAGTCGAAATCCAACTCGATGACGCGGATCCCTCATCTCTGTTCGTCGAACCTGTATTGTAGAACATCAAATGTAGCTTTTGTAGGATAAAAACCTCCTCAACAAGGTCTGCCAACGTCTCCGTCCTTCCACAAGCACCCCTTCACAAACCTCGGACAGTTACAATATTATAATATTTAGCACCGCGTCTTACTACCCGTTCGGGTTATACGCTTTTAGTACTAATTACACTAATGGATTAGGAATTGGGACGGTTGAATTAGAGGAAGTGAACCGCATTTGCGTGGAGGGAGAGTGGAAAACCATTTAGGAAAAACCACCCACAGTTCACCCGACCGAGATTCGAACCTCGATCTCCCCGTCCTCAGCAGTCGAGCTCAATACGACAAGCGCGTTAGCCAACTACGCCACCGAGGCGGGTTCGGACAGTTACAGATGGGCTAGACAATAATGTTAATAATATTAGCAATGAGAGTATTACTACCAGTACCAGTGAGCACATGGTTAAGTTTTGTTTGCCAGTGATGGGGACGTCGAGGTTTGAATAACAGTCGAATATACTGAGGGTAGTTTTCTTAAATGGTTTTCCACTCTTCCCCCACGAAAATGCGAGAACATTTACTCTACATTCTACCTCTATCATTCTTACAACAATAGCTTAATCAGTAGCCTACTTATAGGTACAACCAAATATGTAGTGAAACGCAGGAGAAAAAAAATCTCACTTCTTTTGATGTTTCGTAGGGAATAGTTTCTACTGGTGGTTATTTTACTAGCCAGGTGTGTAGCGTGTATCTACGTTTAAAAAAATTGATTTTACATATTTTTATATAACTAACAATGATATTATATTAGCAATAGGTCACTACTATTTTAGCACCGATTCTCCTAAACTTGTGATAATTAGTAATGCTGTTTAACTGTTGTGTAGAATTTCAAACTATCCATAGTTACAAAATAGTATTTTGAGTAAGTAGGTGGGTTCAAAGAATGGGTGAGGGAAGGCCAGTAAACTTACCTGCCTCCATAAGCTACAAACCCCATATTATCTGACAGTTTTTCTTGTGTTTAAGCTTCTCTCTCCTCTTGTTTTTCCTCAAGTAAGATCTTACAGATGACAGCAAAAATGTTTGACTACAATTCTTGGACTAAACTTAGTCGGTTCATTCCAAGAAACGACCTTAATTTTCCAATACCATATTGAATGTAGGGCAATAAAAATTAAATTAAATGCTAACAGAGCTAATTTTATGATCGGAAACTTTGAAAGGGGTATTTTGAAAGCGAACATTAACATATCAACTTGTATTTGATTGATAACATATACAATTAAAAATATAGTGAAAGTAAAAAACTCTTAGAATTAAGATTTTATATGCATATACGAGATGGGGCCCCCATTTAAGGGGGTTCAAACAAATACCAGAGGGGATCCAATCCTCCAGACCTCCCAAACCCCCAACATTCATCTTTTTACGTCCTTGCATACCCATGAATGACCCAAATCTGTCCCTAATAATCGTTGTATTGTTTTAAGTTTGTTACAGAGCTTGTTAAAAATAAATATAGCCATGGATAACCTTGCTAAACAAAAGTTTATAACTCTAAAAAAACAGTGCTATCATTATCTTCTTGTTTTTATTACAACCACTAAATTGAAACCACTGTTTAGTAATTAAAAAAAAAGAAGCTCCTTGTGTAATCTATGTTAGATATTTTTGACTTTAAGTCCTTAATAATTTACGTAGATTTAATGCCAATATCAAGTATAGTAATAGCTTAATAAGAATATTCCTACAGTATTCTTTATAATAGTATTAATAATATTCTAGACACAAAACATTATATTTATAGCTTTGCTAACAAAATATTTTCTCTCTCGCTACCTTACAGGAAGAGAAAGTATTGTGGTCGTTAAAAAAATCGAAGTTGAGAGTTTGATGAATGTCGACGTTTCATGACTCCCCGAATCGAAAAAAATATTTTTGCAATGTCGTCTGTCTGTCGGTCTATCTATAAATTGGAGCAGAGCCTAAACTATTTTACCAATAGGACTAACACTTGGTATCTAGGGTTTTCATAGGGTTGCCCCGAGGGGTTTTTGGAATTGGATATCTAACCTTAAAATTAAGGGTAGTTTCCTTACTGGCGAAAAGAGAAAAAATTGATTTGATCAAAATGGGCTATACAGATTTTGATTGATTTCGTTTCTAATCATCAATCAATATTACAAATAAAATGGCTATGGTACTCTCAATTTTTCATCAAAATAAGTTTAAGGGTTCCGTACTGATGCGCAAATTTTAATTTGTTATCATATTTCCGTAAATATTTAAGATATGAAATTATTTATCATAGCAAATATGTAGGTGTAGTTAGAATAAAAAGATTTTATTTGAAATATATTTTTATAAAACCAATAGTTTTAAAGCTATATGCAAATATAATATTTTTTTAACTTTTCGAAAACTAAAGGTAGAGTTTTATGACCATCGAACACATATATCCCTAGATGTTGATGACCCCTCGAACCCTAGAAAGTGATTTTTGCAATGCCATCTGTCTGTGTTTCTGTCTAACCCTAAAATTACGAGTAGTTTAATAAAGGGGGAAAAGAGAAGAAATATATTCTCTTAAAATCAGCTTTAACGATTTTGATTAAAATTCGTATCTAGGCGTTGATTAAGATTAAAAATAAAATGGTTCTTTTAATTTTCCAATGAAAATAAATCTTAGGATACTTGACAGAAACGGAAATGTCCATATCTTCGCGACTATTTGAGATACTAAATAACTTATTATTGAAAAATTATTGAGGTATTATTAAAAATAAAAATCCTTTATTTAATTTTTTTTATGTGAATTTTGTAGTTTTTGAGATATTGGCAAATATATTAACACAATTTTGTGAGCTTTAGTTGTACAGAGATATTACTTAAGTTTTAACGCAACAATTATTCTCTAATGCCATATAGTATGTAAGTAAGGTTTTCGAAAAGTTTAGTTTTTTCCCCATTTACCTCATAAGGGGAAATGTTTGTCCAGCAATGATATATCTCTATCATTTTTAACTAAATAGTCAATATTTGCCTTTTTATTGGTCAAAATTCATAAATGAGGAAATTTAATTCCAATGTGATGACCTGAAGATGTGCAACCCCTAATAAAAACTCGAAAATTTTAACTGGAAGTTGAAATTTTAATACAAGTGCTGGTTCTTGTGGACCCAATTCCGATCTTTTTTATTGGTACAAATATATAAATGAGGACGTTGACTCTTTAAAAATAAAATTATAAAATTTAAACCCACGAGTCCAAAAAGTTTTACGTGAGTATAGTGCAATGTGTGATTGGGTTTATTAGTACAAGTACTAGCAAACTCAAGCGCAAATTGCGCAATACTTAGGTTAAAAAAATCTTTAATGAATACTTTGTCCAAGCTGAGTAACAAAACAACAAGGAAATAATTTTTAATAGAGATTCCAAGGTCACAATAATAAATATTTTACAGTAAATTATTTTTCAGTAATATCTTTTTCCATAGGCTGTATATGAGATAAACTAAAATTCCATTAATTTAATAACAGGTAGCCCCTAACCGAAGATGGTCTCCCAAGCCCCAGCCGTTCCTGCGATGCACCTGGGGAGAGAAGGTGCTCTTTTTCATTTACACTAAAATTTGTTGTAATTTTAATATCGGTTGCACTGTTTTATGTTGACACATTTATATTAAACTCTTCATTTGCCAATTTTGACCCATCAAAAAGGTCTTAGAAATACACTTTTGTATAAAATTATAACTAATTCCATATTTTTAATAAAGTTAATGATTTATAATTAAAATTATAACTAAGTCAAGCCTGTCATTAAACTTAAGTACATATATGGATATTTTTTTCTCGCGATAAGTTTCTCTTCATAACAAAAATAAAATACTCCTCCAGGAAAACAAACTCAGGACCAACAGTTGAAGATATCAATGCTATTAAGTAGGCTCATGCCACATATACGTACATGGGATTTTGTTTTAAAATCCACGCTTCACTTGACAAAAAACGAATATTAATTCTTAAGCGTAGCTAATTTACTATTACACTTAAATTGCTTACTTAATGTTGAAAATAAATCGACTCGTTTGGAAAGTTAGTTTTTGGTCGCCATGTTTGCTAGAACAGTTTACTACACAGCGGTTCAATACCATTATTTTTGCATGAACACAAAATAAATTTGATCACATCATTTTCCCGCATTAACTGAATGCAAACAAAGCAGAAGTGGGCGTTGAACCCGCCCAGTACTTCATAGAGCGCAGCACGTTCCAATTTAGTCACACCACCATTGCACTTGTACGGAAGCTACCCTATTTTATATCGATGGTCATATAATATTCCATACGATGAAAAAGAAGACGGTACTATATCCCCACTGCCATTATAAGACCAGGAGTGTCTAGCCGAAAAACGATACGCTACAAAAATAGCAAGGATAAATACCTTTCCGCTAGCCAATCCTACCAAAAACAGATGATAGAGACCATGTTTCAATATTAATTGTGAACTGTAATAGAATCCAGAAACTTTGATTAAATACAATCATATTCTGAAAATTGAAAAATGACATCTGGGACAGGAATTTAATCTGGGACCTTTGACTTAGTACGGCAATGCTCTACCTACTAAGCTATCAGGAATCGTCCCGTTCCCATGGTCACTCTTCATAAAAGAATAAATAATACCTTTTGTTATTTGATTCTTAAATATGCAATCCCTTACAATTATAATAATTGTACAAGTGGCAGCATTAAGCCAACTACCGAGTCGAAGGTGGCTGCGTTATCTGATAGCTCGTGAACTTAATAAAATCACACATTTGTAACCGACGATTTCAACACGTCCATCATAGACTCTGCCTGCCTAAGGTATGAGTAAAGAATGACCCTGGACAAGGGATGATTCCTGGATAACTCAGTGGGTAGAGCATTGGCGTACAAAGTCAAGGGTACCGGGTTTGATTCCCGTGTCCAGGTGTCATTTTTAAATTTTCAAATATGATATCTAGATGGAGTAATCCTCACTAAAAGCATAATAATAGACACCGCTATTTGGTTCTTAAATACATTCATAATCTATTGCTTTGAGCCATTTTAGAGCTAATTGGAATTGTATCTATTTCTGTCAACTTTTTTACTACCCTAACGGCGTATCTACACTTAATTCAACTAATGAAATGGTGAGAAACAAGATTTAGGTTAAGGAAATGTGACATCATTTGCATGGAGGAAAAGTATAAACTATTGATGGAGAACTACTCGCCTGAGATTCAAATACGTCACATGCAAGTTAGATCAAACGAACTTGATGCCTTAATCCCACTTGTCCAGTGATATGAGCTACAATTTGTAATCATTTTTGCTGAGAGTCTGAATAAATTCATTTGTCCACCTTAGAAACATATTTATTTTTAAAATAAAAATATTTGAATAAGTTTTGAGTTCAAGAAACTGACTTTTTCCATACACTGTTTATTTAAACAAAATTAAAGAAGTTTTAAGTATTAAAAAGTTTCTTGAAAATATAGGTTTGGTTAACATCAGCAGAGAGCATACACATATGTCAACATAACTTAATAACGTGTGACTTGTTTAGTTCTCTGATCTTTTACCTGGAACTAAATTAACTTGATAAATTTTTTTAAAATTAAATGTAGTTTTATGTGAAAACATCAAAATTCTTTTTTTTTTTACTTCGGCTTAGACTTGGCTTTGAATTTTAAAAGTGACCTTTGCACACCCCTAGTTTGGTAATTAAATAAGATAAGACATCAAATGTTAATAGTAGATTAGTTTGATATTAAATATTTGAGACTGTAACTTTTTTTAAATCTCTATTTTAAATTTATTTGAATAATATTTGTGTGAAAAAATATTTACAAACTAATATAAAATTCCAAAATAAAAATATTAAAAAAAAAAGTTTAATAATGCCACTGGAGCATACGAGTCTAGTCCATACGAGAAGTAAAGACCAGAGTATAGTATCTTGTGTAAGATGTGAGGACCGGAGTATAGTATCTTGTGTAAGATGTGAGGACCGGAGTATAGTATCTTGTGTAAGATGTGAGGACCGGAGTATAGTATATTGTGTAAGATGTGAGGACCGGAGTATAGTATCTTGTGTAAGATGTGAGGACCGGAGTATAGTATCTTGTGTAAGATGTGAGGACTGGAGTATAGTATCTTGTGTAAGATGTGAGGACCGGAGTATAGTATCTTGTGTAAGATGTGAGGACCGGAGTATAGTATCTTGTGTAAGATGTGAGGACCAGGGTATAGTATCTTGTCTAAGATGTGAGGACCGGAGTATAGTATCTTGTGTAAGATATGAGGACCGAGTATAGTATATTGTGTAAGATGTGAGGACCGGAGTATAGTATATTGTGTAAAATGTGAGGACCGGAGTATTGTATCTTGAGTAAGATGTGAGGACCGGAGTATAGTATATTGTGTAAGATGTGAGGACCGGAGTATAGTAGCTTGTGTAAGATGTGAGGACCGGAGTATAGTATCTTGTGTAAGATGTGAGGACCGGAGTATAGTAGCTTGTGTAAGATTTGAGGACAGGATATAGTAGCTTGTGTAAGATGTGATGACTGGAGTATAGTATCTTGTGTAAGAATTGAGGACCGGAGTATAGTATCTTGTGTAAGATGTAAGGATCGGAGTATAGTATTTTGTGTAAGTTGTGAGGACTGGAGTATAGTACTTGTGTAAGATGTGAGGACAGGAATATAGTAGTTGTGTAAGATGTGATGATTGGAGTATAGTATCTTGTGTAAGATATGACTGAAGAATATAACCTTGTGTAAGATGGGAGGACAGGAATATAGTACTTGTGTAAGATGTGAGGACTGGAGTATAATATCTTGTGTAAGATGTGAGGACTGGAGTATATCATCTTGTGTAAGATGTGAGGACTGGAGTATATCATCTTGTGTAAGATGTGAGGACTGGAGTATATCATCTGTGTAAGTGTGAGGACTGGAGTATAATATCTTGTGTAAGATGTGAGGACTGGAGTATATCATCTTGTGTAAGATGTGAGGACTGGAGTATATCATCTTGTGTAAGATGTGAGGACTGGAGTATATCATCTTGTGTAAGGTGTGAGGACTGGAGTATAATATCTTGTGTAAGATGTGAGGACTGGAGTATATCATCTTGTATAAGGTGTGAGGACTGGAGTATAATATCTTGTGTAAGATGTGAGGACTGGAGTATAATATCTTGTGTAAGATGTGAGGACTGGAGTATATCATCTTGTATAAGGTGGAGGACTGGAGTATAATATCTTGTGTAAGATGTGAGGACTGGATATAGTATCTTGTGTAAGATGTGAGGACTGGATTATAGTATCTTGTGTAAGATGTGAGGACTGGAGTATATCATCTTGTATAAGGATGTGAGGACTGGAGTATAATATCTTGTGTAAGATGTGAGGACTGGATTATAGTATCTTGTGTAAGATGTGAGGACTGGAGTATATCATCTTGTATAAGGTGTGAGGACTGGAGTATAATATCTTGTGTAAGATGTGAGGACTGGAGTATAATATATTGTGTAAGATGTGAGGACTCGAGTATATAATCTTGTGTAAGGTGTGAGGACTGGAGTATAATATCTTGTGTAAGATGTGAGGACTGGAGTATAATATCTTGTGTAAGATGTGAGGACTGGAGTATAATATCTTGTGTAAGATGTGAGGACTGGAGTATAATATCTTGTGTAAGATGTGAGGACTGGAGTATATCATCTTGTATAAGGTGTGAGGACTGGAGTATAATATCTTGTGTAAGATGTGAGGACTGGATTATAGTATCTTGTGTAAGATGTGAGGACTGGATTATAGTATCTTGTGTAAGATGTGAGGACTGGAGTATATATCTTGTATAAGTGTGAGGACTGGAGTATAATATCTTGTGTAAGATGTGAGGACTGGATATAATATCTTGTGTAAGATGTGAGGACTGGAGTATATCATCTTGTATAAGGTGTGATGACTGGAGTATAATATCTTGTGTAAAGTGTGAGGACTGGAGTATAATATATTGTGTAAGATGTGAGGACTGAGTATATATCTTGTGTAAGTGTGAGGACTGGAGTATAATATCTTGTGTAAGATGTGAGGACTGGAGTATAATATCTTGTGTAAGATGTGAGGACTGGAGTATAATATCTTGTGTAAGATGTGAGGACTGGAGTATAATATCTTGTGTAAGATGTGAGGACTGGATTATAGTATCTTGTGTAAGATGTGAGGACTGGAGTATAATATCTTGTGTAAGATGTGAGGACTGGAGTATAATATCTTGTGTAAGATGTGAGGACTGGAGTATAATATTTGTGTAAGATGTGAGGACTGGATATAGTATCTTGTGTAAGATGTGAGGACTGGATATAATATCTTGTGTAAGATGTGAGGACTGGAGTATAATATGTGTAAGATGTGAGGACTGGAGTATAATATCTTGTGTAAGATGTGAGGACTGGAGTATAATATCTTGTGTAAGATGTGAGGACTGGAGTATAATATCTTGTGTAAGATGTGAGGACTGGAGTATAGTATCTTGTGTAAGATGTGAGGACTGGAGTATAATATCTTGTGTAAGATGTGAGGACTGGAGTATAATATCTTGTGTAAGATGTGAGGACTGGAGTATAATATCTTGTGTAAGATGTGAGGACTGGAGTATAATATCTTGTGTAAGATGTGAGGACTGGAGTATAATATTTGTGTAAGATGTGAGGACTCGAGTATATAATACTTGTGTAAGGTGTGAGGACTGAGTATAATATCTTGTGTAAGATGTGAGGACTGGAGTATAATATCTCTGTACACAAGTGATCACTGCAGTATAGTACTGTTGTCATGAAGGCGAATGAAGGCAGGCAGACTGTAAGGCGGTCGCCACTAGCAACTGCCGAACAGAGATTATACAGTACCCGAAAACACGCGAATCTGCTCGACCCTATAGCCTTTCCTTTTTATACCGGTTGTGAATCGATACTGCGTTTTAGTTGTGTTAGGGGATCCCTGGTCCTTCTACAAGTCATGGGAGGGAGAGCATAGTAAATAATATCAGGCTCTTTCATGGCTGGCCATTAACCATTTGTTGGGCTCATTATCGTGGTTTATTAAACACAAGTGCAGGTTGGGTACAGGTTAATACGAGAGTACAAATGTTCGAACAATCCTTCTCACTATCGCTTTTAGACGCAAGTATATCAATTAAGTTGTCATTATATTAAATTAATTATAAATTTGACATATAGTAAATTTACCTTTCTAAAATCCTGTGCTTAGTTTTATATATTTTAAGTAGATTTAACCAATTTGTTATTTACGTAAGTCTGTGCGATTACAAGATTTAAATTTTTGGATTGAGTCTGAAATGAATACTTAAAAATTATAATGGCATGAATCAAATCCAAAACGAAACATCTATATTTAAATGTTATCAAATCCATTTTGATTATTTAACTAAATCGCACGTTTAGATTTTAAATATTACGAAATCTCATTTCTAATTCATAAAGTCAAATACGAGTATATGATTATACTAACTTCTTTAATAAATTATAGTATTAAAATGTTTGAATTTTATATTAGAATTTCGGATTAATTAATAGAATACAAATTTGGAATCTATTTAATTGTGAATATGATACAAATATTTGAAATATTAATATTTGGAATTTCGAATCGAATACGAACCCTAATAAAATTCAAGATTCTGACTAAAAATTTCGAATCTTCACAATGGCTTGAACCTAAAAATCTGATAGCTGTAATATAACTTATTTAATTTACTCAAATGTTCACCTAAAATTTAAATGATACTATTAAGCGGATGGGATAGCTTGTTAAAATTGCTAAACGCTATAAAGAACGTATGTTCACTGAACTAATTGGACTGTTGAGTTCATCCAGCCCATGGCTGCATAGCTCTCAAGTTTTACTCGGGTCTAAACCAAATAATGTACAATTATAGGTTTATATATAGTTATCTTTATTTTGGAAGAAAATAAGTTTGTGTCTAAATTTTTCTATTATTAAATTGCCAACACACATGCCTATTTATTCTACCAAATTGTTTGGTGGATCTTGTTGTTCATAAATAAAACCTTATTACATAAATTATGAATATACCTTTTGTAATTTTGAAATTACATAAAAAAGGATGTAGATGTATGTATGTGGACTATTGCATAAAATTAAGTAGTATCGAAAGAGGAACAGATGACAATATATAAAAGTATGTTAACGGCAGCATTGATTTATGAAGGTGAAGCGTGGGTTTGTCAGGAGAAACACAAACTCAAGATGAATGTGCTTGGAAAGAGATATTTAAGAAATGTATGTAGAAAAACTCATATGGACAGAGCCAGTAATTAATGGATCCTGAAGGAGTGTGGTTTGAAAGGGAACACAATAGGTTAGTAAGAAATAAGAGTCTTACATTGGTTTGAGCTTGTTGAGAGGATGTTTGTGGATTGAGGGACGAAGCAAATAATATGAAGGTAAAGTGGGTGAATTAAAAGAAGTGGCAGGCCATGTAAGACGTGGAAAAATATGTAGACGAATGTGTGAAAAAGAGAAACATTAAGATTTTTAATAATATAAGAATTCAAGGCAAAAATGAAGGAAGCAATGAGAGCAGTAGAGGAGGAGAGAATAAGTTTGATGGAGATGTGAACGAAAATGATTGAGGATAGTGTGGGTATTAATAAAAGGGATCAAGAGAAGAAAGAGAGGGGACAGATTGGAATGGTAGGCAATAATGTGAATGTGGTGTTGGAGAAGGAGGACCACACGAAGGAGGAGGCAACCACTAAGAATGAGTGAGAGGATGAATTGAGTACTAGGTAGGAAAGTGTGAGGGAACTATCCTGGAGAGAAGTAGAAGTGACAATGAAAAGTATGAAGGTTGAAAAGTCACCAGAAGTTGATGAAGTACTGTAAGTGTGGACATGCTGAGAGTAGCAGGAAAGGGAGGATTATTGTGAAGACATAAAGTGATACGAGCTATATGGAACATAGAAAGGTCCCGGAAGACTGAAAGAGGGGAATAATAGTACCCATCTTCAAGAGAGAAGACAGTGTGTATTGTGGGAACTATAAGCGAGTAACCTTGATCAACCAATGTTCCAAGGCTTATGAAAAAATATTGGAGAAAATAATTGAGGAAAATTAGGAGGATGATTGAAAGAGGAGTAATATGTCCTCAGACCAGGAATGTCGACAGTGGATATTACTTTTGCTGAGAGACAGCTGCAAGAACAACATTATGAGTACGGAAAATGCCTGCTTATGAATGTTGAAAAAAGTATGACAGTGTGTATATAAGAATAATATGGGAAGCACTGTAAATGAAAGGAGTGCAGGATGAGATGGTAAATAAGGTAATACACTCTCACCACTACTGTTCATTGCAATGATGGACAAGATAATGGAGAAAATGGTAGAAAGAATTGGGGAGGGTAAGATCAAAGAAATGGTGTTTTCAGATAACCTTATGGTGAGGGGTAGTGAGGAGAGAGAAGTGGACTTTTGGTAAGAAGTAGTGGAGGGGTATGGAATGAGGCTTAATGTAAGGAAGAGTGAGATGGTGATCACGACGAGGAAGAAGTCTTTACGTCAATAATCAGCTGTTTCTACTAGTCTAACCACCATGCAGAAACGAATTATCTCGCCGGCCAGACGCAACATGATTGAGACCAGTAACTATTGATCTTGTGACTAGTCTATAAAACCCGTGTTCGGGTTAGAATATTTAATTTGCGAGTTAAACAATATTTTAAATTAGGTAGGGTCTACTTGTATGTACTTTACCAAACACATGTTAGAGCTACATTAATTTGTTTAGTAAGTTTAATAATTGTACTTAGTTGTGATGTAGTTTCAATCTCTTTCCACTTCCTTTAATCCTTGTTCGGCTTGAGATTGTTTAGTTATGTTTAAGTTAGCAAGGTAGTTGCATTTATCGTGCAGTGGCAATCCTGCTATTGATTAGGGTGCTTTCATTTAAAGTATTTAAAGTAATAACCATGAAGTGACATTTATATCACTGAGCTATACTAAACTCTAGAAAGCTCCTAAGAGTTGCTTGACGCTCTTTACGACACATAAGCTGGTTTTATTTTATGACCATCACATACGGGGATATTGGGAGGTTACGAGTGACAGCTAAGGTCATTTGAATTTAGCCCATATTACTCTGCTATCGTTTATTCTTGCTTGTGTTAGTGTTGTCTCTTTTTTACAATAGCTGTGGGGTTTCTATTCAACGGTGACAATTTTGAACACTTTGTACTATTTTTATAGAGTGGCCGGTGCCCTTAAGCCTAATTTCTGGCAACCCACTGATTTGGAGTGTTTTTTTGTGTGTCTCTTTTATGGGTGTATTCTGCCATGTTAATTATTATAGTGTTGGGCTTTCTTAATTAGAGAGAGGTTTTTTGAATGCCTCATTATAACTTTTGATATATCCGTATATGCCTTACTTGTTTATGTTTATATATGATTTTTATGGTGATCGCCTAATTGTTTACTGTAATGGTACATCCTTGTAAAAGTGTTTGCGTACATTGTACACAAACAATTGTGTATGTCTCAATTGTTACTGTGTTCCTGTGTTGTCAACGTATTGTCAAGTAATATATACAGACAGAAATAAACTGATAAATTTTCATCAACGATCTTTGGTATTCTTTACATTCTTTTACATTAAATTTAGCTTATCTCAAATTGTTTTCCATGTCATGTAAACTTCTTCCTTGTACCACCTGCTGTTATTTAGACTTAGATAGCAGGTCACAGTTGCGCCACTAATAGCGCAGAAATGCAGCCGGTACAAAGTGTTTAATCAACATTGACAACTGGGAAGCCACTACGGCCAAGCGCCAGGCATGGTGTTGACTTATCCACAATGGCTAGCAACACTTCGAACAATAACAACAACAACAACAACGACGACGACGAAGACATCAATCTGACAAGCGTAATGCTAGGAAATAACGAATGCATCTTAATAAAACCTCAACAGCCAGCGGTTGACACAGACAACGTAATATGCCAACATTGTAGGAGAGTATACATATATAAGGGTTTGGAACCTAGTCGGGTGTACTGATAGTGGTTTTTCTTAAATGATTTTTCACTCTCTTGACAATTATTCTAAGCTCAATCTTCTTCATATATAACACAATAGGATAATTAATACAAATGCGTATCTCCCATAATAGAAATAGTAGACAGGTGGTGCTAAAAAAATATTATCATGTGTGTTTATAGCTCTTTAAATTATATAATTAAATAAACACATTTAAATATGATACAATAAACACTATTAAATTATTATATACTTTTTGCTTGTTTATATATATTATATATATACATATATACATACCTACTTATTTGTTTTTCAGGTCCAGGGGTCGATTCAAGGCGTGGCAGAAATATATAATTTGAGAAATGTGAGTTTTCCTGTTCGTAGTGATAAATTAACGTCTGGGGGCTGGGTGTTGTGTGTGTGTTCTAGATTTAAGTTAGTTTATAAGTTGTGTGCAGATTTAATCAGCCGGATCAAAAAGTACACGCTAAATACTGTAACGATATTTTACTTATTAATAGATCTATCAATCTATCCGATCTAATACGATAATATTCAAAATTCATTTAATCAACATCCTTCTGTCTCTCTCTGTTGGCCATCCAGTTGAAATATTCTCAAAGGACAAGGGGGGAAGGGGGAGGGATTGATTTCATCCACTACCGACATTCTAGAAGATAAATTTCGAAAAACCTGTGGCAAGTGAGTGAGACACTCGCGCGACGTCGACGAGCGGCCAGAGAAAAAATATTTGTTTATTTTATTATTATTATTATTATTGCAGCACCAGTCTTACTACCGTTCGGTATACGCACTTACGCTAATGTGTAATGGTAGGGTGACTGTGAAGATGAAATGGAGGACCTACAGTTTAACGTGGAATCCGAACCACGGTGGTGGCCTGGCATTCCCCACATTCACAAGTTGTGATAAATACTCGTCTTGTCAGAGGTGAAGGAAGGGTTTGGTAATCAGATAAATTCATGCCGATTTGTTTACTAATCACCGAATCTGAAACGGGACCGTAACTATTCCACGTTGGTGACTAGATTGTATCAATCTTGATCCAATCCCCTTTGAACCTTTTAATTCCCTAAGAAGTGAAAGAGCAACGCGTGTGACACTGGATCACATATTCACTCTGTTCAGTACAGCGATAACGCTGAATAAACACTGCATTAAAACAGAAGTGATCTCAATTATAGCCTAATAATAAATCACACCAACCTAATCAGTATATTATCAACACGCAAGAGTGCTGACAACATTCCATAATTAACTATCCTCGCATCTAGTGAGTCCATGTCACTACAAAAGTGTCGCCCTCCGCGGGCGATAATAACGATAATAAATTGTTTGTTATTATTTCTATCTTTACGTTTAACATAAAAGTTATTAATGGCTTAATCTATGTGTTGTGCATAAAGGAGGTAGCTTTGAGGAAATTCACCGTGTCATAATGAAGGAGGAGATAGAAAACACACTTATAAAAACAACCTCAATGAATCCTGCTGAGATTAATCTTTGACCGTTTGTTGAAGGAAATGTAGTGTAACGAGACCGTTCTAACGTCTTGGCCCAGAGGTCTTCAAATATTTAGAAATTTCTCGAATCTCATTTTTATTTTAATCTCTCGGATCAAATACATAAATGGTACGGAGCTCACTCTATTGTTTGAAAATTGAGATATTTACTCAAAATACGTAATATATGTTAAACGAAATAATACACACTAGAAAACCCAAGCATAAATTGCACTATACTTATGTAAAACTTTTTTTTTTGTTTTAGTCCCGGTTTTAAATTTTATAATTTTATTTTTAAAGACTTAATGTCCTCATTTGTATGTTTGGACTGATAAAAAAGATCAATATTGGGTCCACAAGGTTCAACACTTGGTATTAAAATTTCAACTTCCAGTTAAAATTTTCGACATTTTATTAGGTGTTGCAAATCATCATACCATCGCATTGCTATTAAATTCCTCATTTAAAAAATTTTGACCAATAAATATGTAAATATTGCTTATTGAGTCTAAAATGGATATAGATCATTGTTGTACAAACATTTCTCTAAGAGGTTTAAGGGAAAACAACATAAATTTTTAGAGACTTACTTATATTCAATTACTCTATGGCATTGAAAATTATTGCGTTAAAACTTAAGTAGTATCTCTTTACAACTAAATTTCACAATATATAGTTTAGGCTCTAGTTGGAGGTACAGACAGACAGACATACGAAATCAAAACACTTTTTTGGTTTCGGCGTCAAGATTAATCACAATCTTGAGTTCGAGTTTTTTGACAATCACAATACTTTCTTTACCTGTAAGATATCGAGAAAGTAAAAAAATATATAATTAGAGATCCAAATGGTGTTTTACTCTCTCCCGACACCTTTTAATCGTAAAAAAAAATTCACTTGAGATTTTAATAAATGTCGATGTTTCGTGAACCCCTGAAACAAAAAAGTGGTTTTCCCAATGCCGTACCGCGGGCTGGAACCGGAACTATTTTACCGATTGGGCTAAAACTTGGCATCTGGGGTTTTCATACGGTCCCCCCAAGGGGTTTTGGAAATAGATATGCAAACCTAGATTTAATGGTATTTACTGAAGGGCAAAAAGAGAAAAAAAATCGATTTTCTCGACATACACTATAACAATTTTGATTAAATTTTATATCTAGACTGTTTATTATTATAAAAAAGATGGCGGTTCCCATTTTCTTATGAAAATGATTTTGAGGATACTTTAGATAGAGGAAATTTTCCAAGTTTCATCATTTCCCGCAACTATTTAAGATATGAAGTAACCAATCATCGTAAAGTTGTGGTACTATTAAAGATTAAAGTCTTTTATTTGAAATATATTTTTATAAAATCAATAATTTCTGAGCTATATATATATACTTTTTAATTCAGATCTTTGAAAATGAATTTAATTCTCATACTCTTTGGTAGACAAAGCTTTATCTTTTATCAATTTGTCTGTAACAGCGTTCCTAGTTCCTAATGCCATAGAGTAAGCAAGTAACACGGTTCAATATTACATTTATTACATTGTTATTTGCTCTCAACATTTATTATTATTCAATAATAAAATAGACAACATGTCATAGGCTATTTATTAGATGAAACGATATGGCTTACTCTAGTACACAAAGTCAATGGTTCCAAGTTCGATTCCCATGTCCTGATTGTCAATATTCATTAAATTGATTGTACTTGAAACTATAACATTTGTATACGACACAAATATACTTAATTTATATTCAATTACACCTGTTACAATAGAGATAGTTATAATAGGTTGAAAATAAACTATTACATAAACTATTAGTTATATAAATGTAATATATTTGGTTTACCATCGGATAAGCTGGCTCTACCTGTATTCTCTATTAATAACGTATACAACAGGTACAACAGTTTTTAATTATTATTGTTTTTTAATTCTGTATTTATATGAACATTTTAAGCAAACATTTGGGTCAGGGCTCGTAATTTGGAAACAATTTTTTTTGTAGACAATTCAACAACTGGTGTTTGTTTATTTTATTAAAGTATCGAATATCGAGTAAGTAAACTAAATGGTAAGTTTTAACATATATTGATTTCTGTAATATTTAAATAATAAAAGCTCAAGAAATTGGTTAACTTATCAAGGTTCAACTATGTTTTACCCACTGATAATATTTAATATTTTCTCTCAAATGACTAAAAACCAAGGGCTTTGAATTAATTTTTCCAACTAAACTTTTTTTAGCCACAAACAAAACAGAATATTACTTTATTATTTACGGAAACTACTGACAAGGCTTCATATTGAAGCCATAACACAATTCTCAATGTTCGCTCGATTGTTATTAATCAGTGTCGATAACTTGGAAACATGACCTCGACTGCTAGATAGATATTATTCTGGTTCCACTCTACATCAATAGGTTACAGAATATACCAGCAAGGTATTGTTCATCAAGCTATTTAAATGTTTTAGTCTTTATTTTGTTTTAGACCATTTTTTCCCCAGTTGAAAAAAAATTTAATACAAATATTCTTCAACATACTTACGTTTAGTTTAAAATAATATAATATTAGCACCGCGTCTTACTACCCGTTCGAGGTTATACGCTTTTAAGTACTAATTACGCTAATGGATTAGGAATTGGGAAGGTTTAATTAGAGGAAGTGAACCCGCATTTGCGTGGAGGGAGAGTGGAAAACTATTTAGGTAAAACCACCCCCAGTTCACCCGACCGAGATTAGAACCTCGATCTCCCCGTCCTCGTTTAGTTTTAAAAAAAATATGTTTTAATTGAAACCCTGAAATAAACTTATTAATTTAAAAACTTTAAACAAAGATAGTTACAAATCTCACTACAAACACTAGAGATTTAAAAAGGTTCCACAATTACACATCGCAATATATACCACACCAAACAACACTAATAGTGTAACCCGAGGGCAGTAAGACGCGTCCCTAAATAAAAAAATAAAAATACGAACTAAAAATTCGTTCTTCAAAGGTGCCCCTGGCATAAATATAAAACAAAAACTTTCATTTATAAATAACTATCTACCATGGACATTAGGTTATTGATATAAAATATATGCGAAAAATTTTACAAATTACTAAAGAACTGATATCGAAACATCTTCACATGCACATAGTTATTCATATTCATAAACTTAAAATGTAATAACTTGTCCAGCCAAACACCAACAAATACAACCACATATTTATTAACATTATAATTAATATAATTACAGATGCAGTTTTATTTTAATCTTATACATGAAACACTTTACAATAATACAAACTAATTTATATCAAGCAATTATGGCGAGTACAATATTTTATGTTAAAAGAAAATTAAATACCTACAATATTTTTACTTTCTCGCTACCTTACAGGTAGATAAGGTATTGTGATCGTCAAAAAAATCGAACTCGAGTTTTTGATGAATGTCGGACGTTTCATGACCCCCCGAATATTAAAAAGTTGTCTTCGCAATTCCTCTGTCTGTCTGTACCTTGGAGTAGAGCCTAAACTATTTTACCGTTTGTGCTGAAACTATGTCTCTGGGGTTTTCATAGTGTTGCCCCGTGGAGTTTTTTTTTTTTTTAATTGGATATCTAACCATAAAATTAAGGGTAGTTTCCTTAAGGTGAAAACAGAAAAATGATTTGATCTAAATCGGCTGTAACGATTTTGATTAAATTTCATTTCTATGCATTTATCAATATTGCAAATAAAATGGCTACTCTCAACTGTTTCGCCAAAATGAATTAAGGGTTCCGGTCTGATACGTAAATTCTAATTTTGTAACTCTTAGAAAAAAAAATTACTTATTATTGCAAATATGTAGGTCTATTTATATTAAAAATCTTTTATTTGAAACAATTTTTATAAAACCAATAATTTTTAAGCAATACGCAAATATATACACATTTTAACTTTTCGAACACTATAAAAGGTAAAGTATTGCGACCGTAAAAAGTATCCAGCCCGACATGTTGATAGATGTCGACATTCCATGACCCCCCAAACCCTAAAAAGTGGTTTTTGCAATGCCACCTATCTGTATGTCTGTTTAACCCTAAAATTAAGAGTAGTTTACTTAAGAGCGGAAAGAGAAAAAATCTATTTTCTCAAAATCGGCTCTGATTTTGATTAGAATTCGTATCTAGACGTTGATTAAGGTTATAAACAAAATTGCTATTTTCATTTCCCTGAATTTGTTCTCTGGTTTGTTAGCGTATAATATTTAGTTTAGCCTATATTACGAGTTTTGAGTAAATATATCTATTTTTAGACAATTAACTGAGAAAGTTCATGCGGAGTATCATTTAATATATTTTAAAGAAATAATAAAAAAATCATAATTTTGCTAGTCCTATTTCGAAGCTTGCACACACAATACTTTTTAATACAAAACAAAGAGATATATAATAAACAAATATTAGAAGTAAATTAATATATTCTACATGTAAGTACTTATTATAAAATTAGCTTTAGTTTAAATTTAGCTTTAGCTCTTGTCTATCCTCTTCATCAGTTAGCCCTACTCATCACTAAACAACAAAATTGCATCAATGGGCACGTGAACTAGATGTAAGGTCACTCCAGTGATGTTGAGGTTAGGGTTCTAATTCCGGTAGGATAACTGCGAGAGCTTACAGACGTTAAATATTGTTTTAATGATCAAATTATGTTGATGTCGTTGCTATAGCTTTCGCGTAATGGGGCATGAATCAATAACGTACTGCGCCAGTGTCTATCCAGTCATCACCATCGGTTTGCAGTGTACGCACAGTGATCGTGTGGAACTGCCATTAGACCAGTAGGCGTGTGACCGAACGAAGGTCGGGAGATGGAAACTCAAGATTATCACGACATTCATTTTTATTGCTACACTAGATAGCTGTTGCCCGCGGCTTTGCTCGCGTGGAAGTTGATTATATACAAATACGAAAATATACATATGTATTTACAGATTAATTTAAAATATTACGTTACGTTGATGACCATAACTTGACCTCAGATCAAAAATAATGCAAGTCCGATACAAACTTTCACCCCCTTTTTCATCCCTTATTAAATAAAATTTCAAAATTCTGAAATACGTATTTATTTGTTTTACGTCAATAACCGAAATACAAAATTTTGTTTATGTAACTTTCAAAATGACGGACTTACATATATATTATCATACATATTATCATCCCCTATTTTGACCCTTTTAGGGTGGAATTTTCTAAAATCCTTTCTTAGTGGGTGCCTACATAACAAAATGAATATACAGTCCGAATTTCATGCTTGTAGCCTTGATAGTTTGCGCTCGGCGATGATGAATCAGTCCAGTCAGGACATGTTATTTTATAAGTATAGATCAAGCACTTTGATTTGTGCGGGCTTTCAGAAACATCAATGTCCCTTTCGATAATGTAACATGAATGACGTCAGACACCTTAGATCAAACTGTAGCACGTCTGTCTTCTGAGCTAGCACGTCCGGGTTTGATTTCCGACATGGCTGAAAAATTATATTTCATATGTAATTTCAAAGAGCTGAATTAACGGCCGGGAGACTGGGTGTTGTGTTTGTTCTAGAAGAATGTTGATTTTTAAGTCATTATCTGATATAATCATTCCGTTCAGATAGGGAAAGTTAAAATGAAAACAATAAGGGGAATCATGCACGTTATAAATTGGTCATTGGTCTTATTGTGTTCCAAATGAGTTAATGGGATAAAAATAACCCCCCACCATGAAATCCGTTCCCTTCTAAGACACTGAAATGTATCTGCTTGCGTTCTCAAGAACTCACTCTGGAGTAAGTCTTTCCAGTAGTGTGACCTATTTCACTCCTCCATTCAAATAATACTTCTTATCACGTGAACATATTATGTTCACGTGATAAGAAGTACGTACTTGAATTACTTTTGCACACTGGGGGAAGAAGGAGATAGCTTTTATTGAAGTGAGGCAGAATGTACCGACCGGAAAGTGTGTATGTGTGTTGGGAGGGGGGGGGGGTAGGGGAGAATAGAGAGGGAAATGAATCGTTCAGACAAGGCTAGCACAGTTGACAATCACCCTACAGGTCAGCCACAAGATGTCTTTGTATTTTATCAGACAGCTAGAGAATAAACAAACAGTTGAGAGGCACGGGTTTTAATACCAGCTGGGGGCACTTAGCGTGATTTTTTACTAATAGTTTTTCAGGATATAAACATAAAGATTACAAGTATATTTTATATTAATAAGCAGTACCTTACTCGATCCACCAAATGTATTCATAAATGAAAATCGAGAAAATGATTTATTTGTAAAGTTAATTTATTAAAACTTTAACTGTGGCGTATAGACAATAGTGAAAAGTGGTTAAAAACATTATCTTTAGAATAATATACTTGTCACCCGTATCGGTAAGTATGTGGATTAAACGTCAAGCTGACTTGATCCAGTTTCATGGCGACGAAAAGGATTTGACTCGAATCCCGGCTGAGTGTTCTGCAAGCTATTTTACTAAATGGCTACCCAATTTACCTCTACATAAACTGGGGTAAATTTCCACTAAATTCTAGCTTCCTCATTCCTACTACAACAGTGTAGTTAAATGTGGATAGCCCGAATGAATAGTAAGACGAGGTTCAAAAATTACATATTTTGTTTGTTTCTATATGGACAAAAATGCGTTCACTTTGTCAAGTTTAGTTAAATAACTGATTTATAGTGTATTTATTACTGGTGCACATTGTGGATGCTGATACTTGAAACTCGCAAGAGACTGGATTGATAGTGACCAAAAAGTCGGGGTTTGAATCCCAGCAGAAGCAAGGCGTGACCATTTTAAGAGTGATACTAGATATCTACATTGAAAAGCAAGTACTTTCCCTAATTATTGTACTAAACAAATATACATATTTTCAAAAATTGTATTGTTTGATTTTCTAATTCCAAAAAATAATCTATAGTTAACCAAATAAAAACATAATAAATACCGGAAGTTATTTGTTAATCAAGGAATAAACAATTTAAAACTAAATATATTAAAATTTAATAGTAATTAGAGGGTTGCCTATCGTAGCATTGAGCCATGTTGTTCTTCAAGTAGGTCTCTAGAGCTATTTGGGTGGGGGGTTAAAAATAAATTTAATAACCAGCTTCTATCCTGGATATAAAAAGACGCACACAAGGGAATAAAATTGTTTTAATGTGTTCAGTGTCTAAGTAACATGTGTACCTACACAATGTAACCATATATAATAGTGGTAATAGACTGTTTTGTTTTCACTTTGAAAAATGTCACGCAGGCCATAGTTATAAACAAGGTTTGTACCCAAACTAATTTAAGGACACCCATTCCATTTTGAAAGTGAAAAGAGAGAGTCCAATATACATTCCGATTGTCGGTATTGCCTGTGTAATGTTCCAAACAAAAATAATTCCCTCTTATTTTATACAGGTAACAGTGGTAATACTAGACACTAGCACTAGCACCCAGTCGGATTTACTGAAGGCTAGGGCTACTTTATGATGTCCAAAAGGAGGACCTGTTCTTTTTAAATTTAAATATGTCCTCTAAACATCTTAACATGTCCTCCTTTTTTGCTTACACTACACACATACCCACACACAAACACACACAACAAACATACACATACAGACGTGCCAGTGAAGAAACCATCTAATATTTACAGTTGGGGCAGAAACAATAAGACAATTAACAACTTGAAAATTAACACTTTAATTGAAAAGTATATATTCACTATATAAATAATTAGCTAACTATATAATACTTTTTTTACATTTTAAAGAAAATGCCACACAGGTGAGCTCCACTGAACGTCAAGCAAACCTCAGCACATTGCCCATCACTTTCCTCAGCATAAAGCTATAATTGTGTAGCCTTGTTACAACAAGTAAACAATTAGAGGTTGTTTCACTTATAGCCTCGGCCCTAGTCGACTCATCTCAGCAAGACCATGACACATCACGGTAGTGTCTAATAATTTACTGAATCTAGGCCCATGGTTCATTCCCCGTCTTGAGGACTGAGCCGCGCTCAAAGAAAAAAGATCTATAAGAATGAGCGCGCTGATCTCCATCGGCTGTGTTCGACAAACTCTTAGAACTGTTCTTTCCAGACACGCCTGGAGAGACGTGGTATGTCTCAGTATGTTCTAGATGCATGTTACCCCTTACTCCTCTCTCCATCCTATTGTTCCCACGCCTTGAGAACTCGTGGTAAATTCATAGGATATATAATGTTAGGATTCTATGATGAATTCACATATTACATACTGGCTTCAAGGTGAGCGACGTTGTCATAAGCTGATTAATGTTGGAGTATTATAAATTCCCTTTGGACTTAAACTATTTTAACTTATTTTGGACATATTCTGGACTTATAAAGTTTAAACTTATTGATTAATAGCCTGGAATTCACATCTGATGGACTTAGTATATTTTGGTTCCTAAAGCCATGGAAATATTTTAAATCTTTGCAGGATTAGTTCAAACCGTATGTCTTATCTTTGCATTATGATCTCTTTGAGGGACATTTGGTCCCTGTGTTTTTATTTGAAAATGTCAGCTTATCCGCCTGAGAATGAACAGATCAACTTTTCCTAGGAAGAGTTAACTATGCCTGCTCTGGTTTAGTAAAAGTTGGTTCCGCGCTGTTGCTCTCCACATGCAACTGTTTTGAATATCCCAGCTCTATTTGTTTACTGTTGTTTTTTTGATAACTCGTCCAGATGTTGCTCTCCACATGCAACTTCGCGCGCACATCTTTGTTTTGAATATCCCTGATCTATTTGTTTACTGTTGTTTTCTTTGGTCTCTCATCCATTTGTTGTAGTTTTCAACAGTGACCAAGGATTCAGTGTGTGTTTGAATGATTAGTTTCAGTGTTTTTTTAGGTTAGGTTAGGTTAGGTTAGTCAACTTTTACTAACTCAAGGTAGTAAGAGTATACTTTACCTAGGTACAGTCAACTCTGACTAGTAAATGTTGATTGAAATTCATCACTTTTCGCTTTTAATCAACTTTTAAAGACCAGTAGAGTCGACTTTACTAGGCCGAGTCGACTCTTACTGGAGAATCTACTTTTCCTGTACATATACTACAGTCCAATTTCATTGAAAGTACAGTTAGAAAATATATTAACTATTTTATGGTTAATATGTTAAAGTTTTACTAAATATTATCGTTAATTAGAGTTTTAGTTATATCCACAGTATCATTAGTGACATCTGCATATCACATGCATTTTCGTATTAATACGTGAAAGTGGATATATAGATTTTATAGCTATATTAATGTATAAATATGTGCACATATACTCATTTGTTTCGCTGATAGTATTGGCTTTCTTTGGATTGCCTGACGTCTGGAGCACTGGTAAACCTGAAACATAGCCATAACAATGTATATCAATATTTTATTATTATTATATATTTATTATCATTATAATATAATAATGATAAAATATTTCAAGGTAAAAATGTTAGATGATAATATGAAAGTTGGTAGGCGAAAAATTAATTTACAAAGCTGATGGATGTCGAAATAATTGATAATGGTATTGAATAGTGCTTGGTCATAAATTAAAGTGGTGAGTTGAGTGCCAATTAGCTGGTGTGGATCTGCGATGGGGGAACTAAGATATTATGTTGATTAGCATGGTTATATAGAATGCTTGAGTGAGTAACGTATAAGCTTAAATTTGCTTGAAGATAACTAACTTGGTTGAGGTTAGGGGCTTTAATACATATTTGAAAATGTAGAATGCTAAGAAAGTAATTATGAGTAATTCTGACTTATGTATAAGTAGTATGTAGTGTATTATGTCATATTATGATGTTATGATTATATTATGTATGTGATTATAATCTTGTAGTATGTTATTATCATGACTTTATATCATTATGTATATCTACTATAATATGTATGTATGATTCATGTATCTATGCATGTGTATGTACTGTAAATGTATATATGTAGTCTGATATGATATAGTATGTCATGATGTATTATATGTTAGTATGTAGATGATGAATTAGGTATAGTAGTTAGTACATATATTTATCATATACTTATGATTATGTATGATATATTACTATAGTACTATATACATGTATTGATATATACTAATGTTACATACTTGTACTTATATATCATTACTTACATGTACTTATGAAATCTATACATGTAATATCATACATACATAATATCATATATATCTATTGAAGTACTTATGATAATATTATTATATATAGTATTATAGTAATTACATTATTATACATAATAATAATATAATTAATGTATCATAATACATACAGTATTATTACATATATACATAATCATATACTTATCATAATATACATTATAATACTAGTTTATATATACATTAATACATATACTACTATAATCTGACATACTATTCATGCATGTATTATGACTATGATATCATACTATACATACTACATATACATATATATCATAATGAATTATTATCATATAATACATACTTATATATGCATTATTATATAATACATATTATATATAATCAGTATACTATGTCATGATATGAAATATACTAATGATATGTAGATAAATAATAATGATTACATAGCATGAATGATGTCGATATATATACATGATATGACTTAATCATTATGTACAATACATATATGATAGTACTTATACATACTGTATGTATCTAGTAATATATACATGAATCATGATTATACAGTAATAATACTATATGATCTAGATATTACTACATATAGCATTCTATACATTCATGTAATAATACATCATAGTATGACATGTATATTATGCATACATACATATATGACATAATAATACTATATTCATTAATGACATTAATACTATACATACATACATACATGTACATACATACATCATATCATACATACTATCTATATACATACTATCATACATACATACATACATACATACATACATACATTACATAGCATAATATTATCATACTATCATACATACATACATATACATACATATACATACTATTTACATACATACATACTATACATACATACATACATACATACATATCATACATACATTATATTATACATACATATCATACATACATCATACATACATACTATATATCATACTATAACATACATACATACTACATACATACATTACATACATACATACATACATACATACATAATACATACATAATACATACATACATACTATATACTACATACATACATTATCATACATACATACATATCATTATACATTACATACATACATACATACATTACTATATACATACATACATACATACATATACATAATAATAACATACATACATATATACATACATACATACATACATCATACATACATTACATAATAATACATACATACATACATCATACATACTGATACATAGCATAATACATACTATTACATACATACATTACATACATACTAATACATACATACATACATACATACATATACTATAATCATACATACATACATACATATAATACTATATACATAATACATAATTATCATACATTACATACATACATACATACATACATTACATACATATATACATATCATACATACATAATACATACATACATACATACATACATACTACATACTACATACAACATACATACATACATGCATATACTTACATACATACATGCATATATACATACATACTATACATATATCATACTATCACATACATACATATCATCATAATCATACATAATACTTAATACATACATTACATACATACATACATTACATACATATCATACTAACATACATACATACATGCATATTATACATACATACATACATAATTACTACATACATACATACATACATCTACATACATGTACATACATTAATACTATACTATATACATACATACATTACATACATACATATCATACTTACATTACATAATACACACATACATACATACATGCATTATATACATACATACATTACATTACATACATACATACATACATACATACATCATACATACATACATACATTACATGCATATACATACATACATTACTATACATACATACATACATACATACATTACATACATACATACATGCATATATACATATATACATACATACATACATACTACATACATACATTACATACATACATACATATCATATATATACATACATAATTACATACATACATACATACATACATACATACATATTATAATACATACATACATAATATATATTACATACGATACATATACATACATACATATCATACTAATACATACATATATATTATAAATCATACATACATACATATACATACATACATACATACATACATACATACATACATACTATATATACATGATCATACATACATAATACATACATACTATACATAATACATACATACATACATATACATGCATTATACTATACATACATACATACTATACTACATCATATCTATATATACATGCATATATACTACATACATACATGCATATATATACATACATACATACATACATACATACATACATACATACATACATGCATATATACTATACATTAATATCATACATACATACATACATACATACATACATACATACATACTACATACATACATACATATATATATACATACATACATACATACATACATACATTACATACATACATACATACATGCTAATACATTATACATACATACATACATACAACTACATACTACATGTATTACATACATATCATCATACTATACATACATCTACATACTACATACATATACATACAT
>JBCFYV010011164.1:20784601-20787101 GCA_039000515.1 Timema cristinae | reverse complement strand
GTAGTACTAGGAGAGTGTCTTGGTTGTCTGCTTGTTGCGGAGGGCGTCTTGGGGAATTATTTCTCGAAAATATACACAACCTTGTAACACTATTGAATTAATCGCCCCGCGTTGGGCGTAGATTGGAACACTACGGATTAATTCCTAGATAGAATAATGCTGTGATAATATTTCGGTTGTCTATAGCTCCGTGGTTGAGCGCTTATCGTCACTGTACGGAATAGATACCGTTTAACCAGCTGTTAATTGCTCCGTGGTTGAGCACTAATTAACTCGGTATATTAATAAAATTAAAGAAAGAGAACTATTGATGACTGTTTATTCACACACGGTTTATTTAAATGACATCTGTTAATTACTTATACATACTCCAATTAAATGCTTTATATCAATGCACACTTTTAATGTAAGTTATTTAATACTGTGTTAGACTGTGACTGCTAGTGTGTGGCTCTTACTGACTTGTGCGTGTCTGCGGGGATGTGCGGGTGGATCCCCTGCGTGCCTTAAACATACACACAACGGCTTATATATGACATACCCCTTGCCTTTGGCTCCCCTCATCAACAGAGTAAGAACTAACTAATAGAAAGAGTCCTGGCGACAGGTGTAGTGAAGGCTAGCTTCTTATTGGTATAGAGAATTGGCATCTTTGCCAAATACTGCGGAGTTGTTCCTTTTAACAGGAAATAGCGCAGTTGTTCTTTTATGTAAATGTTATATAGGCCTATTATTTCATAAAAATACATACGCCGTGATTTTTCTCTATATATTTAACTTATGAACTTATGTAGAATTCATGTAAAAGTTATATAATTCATCCAAATATAGTTGCTAACATTAAATGATAATTAAAATAAATTCAAGATCCTCATAATTGTATTCAGTATTACTTATCAATTAATGTATATTCTCACAGAGTGACGTTGAATTAACATACACATGATAAAAAAGAGTTAATTGTGTAGATTATGATTGTAAATAAATATTCTTAAACTGCTATGTTTGTGTTTTAACGTCTACACCCAAACACCCTCTCTTATCCTATAAATACAATTACCTTAAACACATATTAGTTAAAATTATAAACCAATATTTGAGCAGTGAAACTTGATGAAATTATAATATTAATACTAGTGTATATTATTTCTGCAACAATGTGGGGTATATAATTCTATCATTTCACAAATCTTACAAGCTTTTTAGTAACTCTCTCTATTAGAGGGAGAAAATATTTGGGAGTCTCAGTATTGAGAGTTTCAGTCCTATTCAAAGCATGCGAAATATAGTTTGCTGTTACATACTCAGACTGTCTTAAACATCACACTTTGTCCACCAAGATGTCATACATAGCGGTGGCTTTAAATTAAATCTCTTACTTTAAGACAAATTTAGTTAAATTTATAAACGTTATATAAACAGTTAAACTGTTTGCAATAATAATATACTTGTTTATTCTTTCTAATAATTTATATATTTTATACAATCAAGCACACATTTTTTTGCTAATGTTATATTAACTTACGTGTGTAACAAATAAAGCATAACATTCACCTGTTTGCGCAATTTGATATCTCATTCCGGCAAAGTTGTCACGTGTATATTACTAGCTCTTCCCTGTCTTTGAATATCCATAGACTTCCAAACAGAATGTTCTAAGTATTAAAATATTTTTTTTCTTACGGTTTTTTTAATTGACAAACATTAACTAACACAACAACAACAACAACAATTACATAGTTTTATTGACAAGCAGCAATATTATTATTTAGGTCTTGTGAATACTACAGGTAATTATTATTATTATTATTATTAGCACCGCGTCTTACTACCCGTTCGGGTTATACGCACTTACGCTAATGTGTAATGGTAGGGTGATTGCGAGATGAAATAGAGGACCTACAGTTTAACGTGGAATCCGAACCACGGTGGAGGCCTGGCATTCTCCACATTCACAAGTTGTGATTAATACACGTCTTGTCAGAGGTGAAGGAAGGGTTTGGTAATCAGATAAATTTGTGCTGGGACCGAGGATTGAACCCCGGACCCCTAGCACAGAAGTCCGACACCTTACCCCTAGACCGCCAGGTCACCTTACAGGTAATTAAGTTTAGAGCTTAGAATTAAAATGAATTTAATAATTGTGATAGCAAGAAAAACATATAATTATTCTTTTACCTACTAAAACAAGAGCAAGTATCATCTCTTCTACCATCTATAAAATGAGAAGTCACCTCCAAAATTCAACGAGCCTGCCTATATTTTTAATTCACTTTTAAACATCACACTTTGTCCTCCGAGATATGTCATAGAGTGTGTTGGATTTAAATCGCTTACAATCAAAATAATAGGCAGATTTTGGAAGTAAGACGTCACCGAAATTGACCAAACTGATTATTTAGTTATCACGCGTTTCCCACATAGTTTCAACATTTGAATAAAGTTTGTACATTTTTAAATCCTCAAGATTTATGAGTTTGTCAGACTTTATCTCCTCCGC
>JBCFYV010011164.1:20744936-20775658 GCA_039000515.1 Timema cristinae | reverse complement strand
CTTCTTCTTTCCACCACAAGCAAAGTGATTGTGTAGCATCGGCTGTTTTATGATAGACACGAGACAAACATAAATAGTTAAGACTTACCCCGTTTGCTTGTTGACTGGGGCTGCGTGGAAGAACGACACAAAACCACCTAATGCACCTTCACTGAACCGGGAAAATTGAATATTGACTGTGAAGACTGAATGGCAAGTTCAAGCCAACGCCTTGGGTTGAATGGACTTGCGCAGTAAAGAAATCCCCTCCGAGAAGATTCCCGAACGCCCACGGCCTCTCTCGAAGCGAATCAACTTGCGGTTTCTTGTGTTCATTTTTTATTCTCGAATGTTATTCCCCCCTTTTTTCCCATCTTCCCCTCTTCTGTGCTATAGGGTATATATTCTGGTGCCTGTGGCTACGAACTTTACAATTGGGCCTGAGTCATAACAGGGTTAGGATAAGCTCCAGCTTTCAGCTACGTAAAATGTAAGAACTAAATCCATTATCGGTAAATTAAAATTCTTTTTTTTAAATGTAAATCTTTTCAAAATTCAATTTTGGCTTAAATTTCAAATAACTTTAAAATCATTCTGACAGTTAGGAATATAGTTTTTTTTTAGAGATCACTTTATTGCAAGGTCAGGGTGACTTATCGCCAGTAGAGTCACGAATAATAGATTGTATCGATTATGTACTGTATTGTTTAAATTAATGTTCACGGGAACTATTTTATATTTGAAATTAGTTTATCTTGTTGCCATTTGCTACGCCCCGTTTTAATGGGCGAATATTTAGTATTTGAATTTAACATATCTTATTGTCATACGCTATGTGCCATTTCTTATGGACAAATATTTAGTATATGAATTTAACATATCTTATTGTCATACGCTATGTGCCATTTCTTATGGACGAATATTTTATATTTGAAATTAGTTTATCTTGTTGCCATTTGCTATGTCCCATTTTAATGGGCGAACACTTAATATTTGAATTTAACTTATTTTGTTGTCATATGATATGTGCCATTCATAATAGACGTATATATTATATTTTAAATTAGATTGTCTTGTTGTCATTGACTAGGTGCCATTTTTAAAGGATTAATATTTAATGATGGAATTCAAATTATCATGTTGTTATTTACTATGCGCCATTTCTTATGGGTGACATCTTAAGTTAACATTTAAGTAATCTGATGAATATTTAACCTCAGACTCTTTAGCTTTGACTTCAATTCATAGTTGTTTATGAATTTAATCTATTTTCTTTATACATCGCAACAACAACAATGTATATATTTAATGGAACTGTTAAACATCTAATTGAGCTATAGCTAATAAATATCGACTAACTTTGACTTATATAAATTCTTATTATATATATATCCCATCATTCCCAAGGTACTACGTAAAATATATATCTATTGTTTATTGTGAATGGTAGGCAGGTTGCAGTCTCTAACTTTTCCTGAGGTAGACGATCCATTTCGATAACTCAGCAACATGTGTGAGAGTTGCGAGCTTCAGTATTTGAATGTTTTGAGTATAAAATTCAAAGTCTTGAACTCCATAGCACTCACTTCTATTGTTGTTCCCCCCTTTTTGTATTTTTTTTTTGTATTATTTGGGCATCCTCCCCTTGAGGATGCTACAGTTGGTCTGAGTACCGTGTAAAATATTTAGAACTTAAACTAGCTAAATATTTTCCTTTGGCTGCTTCCAGCTATATTCCATAACTAACTAATATAAGAAATGCTGACAGTAAATGTTTTATTTTGTCTGTGCTAGCATTTCTATACCCAATTGGCAAGAACACTAATCGAGTGAATAAGTATATATCACTGGAAGATAAACTAAATATGGATGATATTGATTATCCTGTGCAAATTCTGCAAATAGCTAAGTTTGAAAACCAAAATAATGTATCTATTAATGGGTATGGCTAACAAGGGGAAGTATTCCTTTTAAGGATAACTAAGGTTAGTCGTGAAAATCACGTGTTGTACTGTAATTTTCTTCTGCTCTGCTTCCGAGTTTTCTTTTGTTTTGGAATATTTATTTTTTTGCAATGAACTTCTTTGTGTATAATCCTGGACTTTTTTGCATGATTGATTTATGTACGTTTCGAGTTAGTTTTTTCGTATTCAAGGAAGTGACAGTTGCCTAACAACGAGCTTGATATTATCCTCTTTGGGAATAATTTACTCTTTTACCCCCAACGAGTTTGGATAAAACTGAAATATATATTTCTGCTGGGTTGTTGCACACATTGTGAATCAAGATAGGGGAATGATGAGCAAATAATTTAAACCTGACATAATCTCTCTGAACAATCAACACTCCATTAAATCAGGAATCCAGTTCTTTTCAGCCTCTTTCATGGTGTCATTGCAGAAGTAGCATCGTTCTAAGCCTTTTCCATGAGCACCAAATATTTGATATGAACTGTTCAAAATGTATTTTTCAGCTCACTTGTGCAGTGTAACAAAGTGTTGTTTGTCTTATGTCTAAACAATATTGCCTTTTGTACAACTATTCGCAATCTAAGTAAGCTTTTCCTTATTTCGTTACGTTCAAAAACGCTCCCAAGTTTTGACTTTGTCACAATATCATTCAGACGGCTGGATAGAAGATGGTTACGGCATTCTATTTTCTCTACTAGTAGTTGTGGATCAAAAGGCATAGTATCCATCAGCTTCCTATGAACACTGCTATCGCTATCGCCAATTAGCCGTCCATAACTGTAAATAAGATTTCCTCAGGTAATTATATAAAATGATATTCTGTCAGACATGGTCTAGTTAATGTGTACGCTCAAACTTGAATGCGCAACTTAACTTAGAGTTATTAAGTTAATATTTTAACAAACTAATACATTCCCTTTGAATATAAATATATAACTACAGTATATTAGTAAAAACTAAAAGAACGTTAGCCAGCTCAGATAATATTTACGAAGTCATGTATTTATTTGAAATAGGTTGAACTCACTGTTTTACGAATTATGATATTATTTTATTCCCAAATCCTAAATTCAGAATTAAAATCTGAAGTTGGGAAAGCTTTTTTTTTAAATTTTGCATTCGTTATAACATTTGTACATTAAGTTAAGTAGTAAATTAATTATCTGGGGTCTGGTTGTTAAGTTTGTCCTAAAATAATGTTGGGGTTGAACCAGCAATGAGCTGTATTAGATTATGATAATAACATTAATAATAATAAAACCATGTCTTACTACCCGTTCGGGTTATACGCTTAAGTACTAATTACGTTAGTGTGTTAGGGTTTGGAAAGGTTGAATTTAGAGGAAGTAAGCCCACATTTGTGTGGAGGAAGAGTGGAAAACCATTTAGGAAAAATCATCCCCAGTTCAACCGACCAAGATTCGAATCTCACTCTCCTCGACCTCAGCAGTCTAGCAATATTAGAGCTCTCAAATAAATTCCTTATCAAAATTTAAAAAAAGTGTTATTTAAAACATAAAATTCTTTATACTTAAATATTCATGGGATTTGAAGTTCCCATCTTTACAGCATTTATAAATTTGAAATTGGTATCAAGCTTTGTTTGAGTAAAATACAACTATAATTTTTATACATAAATTAGCTGATTTAAAATATATCCCGCATTTTTTTCTAAGAAAATAGCATTTATTTCTAGATATGAGCTTTATAGAACACAGACATAAAAATAATTGCATAGAAAAATGAACGCTTTAAATTCCACAGTATCTAGTGTGACAAAGAAAACCATCCCCTTTTAATTATAATCCCTATTTACAATCATCCATACGTCACTATTCCAACAATATTACTACTTCTAAATGGTATCACCTCTTTGGCGTGTATTGGAAAGGTTCTTTTGTTTTGTTATTGGCGTGGGGTTGAAAAGAAGTGATATTAATGCCGGGATGTAAAAACTTTACAATCATTAGAAAAGAAGAAAAAAGGACTTGTTACACTACTTATTACCAGTTTAAGATTATGAAAGGATGTACACCAGGATCTTGATTACTACTTGAAGAGTTTGTGAGGACATGCATATCCTTCAGTAAACATAAAGAGATATGTACATCTGATCGAGTTCTCGACTACAGATGGTCTAGGGTGAGAAGTTTCAATTTTCTTATATTATTGCGGGACTGAGGATGGTTTTAATAAAAAAAAAGGTAAATAATAGGTGGCTGTGAGCAGTGTGGCTATTTTGTTTGACTCAAAGAAGTCTAATGGTGTTAAGAGTAAATAATAAACTTTCTGTGCCATAATTTTTTACGTGGTTGGACTTAGGTATATATGTTGGATTTATTTTGCCTTTGAAAATGTAAGGAAAAAGGTTTTTTTTTTAATTTTGTTATCGAATGATTTAAATTGAATTAATATTGTGATATAATAATTATAGCTTTGACAACAAAACAAATGTTATATAAATATGTTAACCTAGATATGTGATTTACCGGAGCTCCGCAGGCAGGTTAAGTATAAGTCCCTATCTAAACCCAGAGGTCTCGAGATTATATTTAATTAAAATAAGTACTTTTTTTTCTTATTTTTTTATTTATTTATTTTTTTCACAGTGGCGCCTTAACGCGGGGCTTTTCGATAAGGTTAGGATAGAGCAACCTAGTATTTTCAAATGTGGTTTAGGTTATGAGCCAGGAAGGGTATTTTCTTAGAAGTAGGGACAGAGGACAGTCTAAGATAAACATTAGGTATGAGGCTGAGGTTTTACCCACAATAATGGATGGACAATCAATTGATGTAGGGTTGGAGGATGATGCTGCTACCACGACACCACAGCAGGAAAAGGTAGTTAGGGACCAAGTAGTGGTTGAGGATTTGAGCGACGACTCATCCCAAACTTATTTTGAGGGTCCGTCACCAGACGGGGACAAAATCCCTCCTTTCCCTATGGAAGTTCCCCATAGTACCCCTTCGTTGGACCTTATGGCGGGTATCCAACAGTTGTTAATGGAGATGAGGGAAGGGCAGTTAGTCCTCGAGAGAAAGCTCGTTTCTACTCAGGAAGAAACCCGCAGTGAGATTATGCGTCACATCGGTTCATTAACGGTCAGTATGAGGGAAGAGTTTTCAGCGGCAATAGGCAAGACCAGGGCCGACTTTGAGGTTAGAGTTGAGGCCACTGAAGAGCGGTTCAGGCAGGAGCTGGCCAGTGTTAAGAAAGAGATCCTGGAGTCAAGGGATGAGCTTAGCCTGACCTTGGAGTCAAACCAAAGGTTGACGGCACAGAAGCAAGAACAGCAGGTCGCACAGCTAGAGGAAGGATTGAATAGACTAAGCCTAGAGGTGCGCACAGGAAACGAGAGTCAGACAAATACACTGGGGATTCTGAACTCTACTGTTGGCTCACTGAAGGACAAGAACCGGGATTTAGCCAAAACCCAGGTGGTGTTGGATCAGAGGTTGACTGATACAGCCGAGGAGGTAAAAATGGTAAAGAACCAGCTTGAGGGATTGTCAGACCAGGTCAGGTTAGGAGGGCTGGGCGACTTAAGCCCATTTTCTTCATCTTTGTGTACCCTTTTAGGAGACCGGGCTCTTGGGGATAGACTCCCTAAATTCAATCGCAGGAGTGGGCAGGATCCCGTTAGCCACCTCGACACTCTGGAGGAACTTTTTGAAGGGCGTCGACTAAATGATAAGGAAAAAATAAGGTTAGGGGGCAGTTCCCTCACTGGTGACGCTTTGCCTTGGTGGTCGGTAGTACGCGACAGCATCACAGGCTGGGAGGAGTTTCGAACCCGATTCCTAGCAATGTTTTGGAGTGTGGAGATCCAGGGCCAAATGAGGGCTAAATTACATGCGTCAAGGTACCATGAGAACGGAGGTACTCTGGAGGGTTACCTTGCCGACATGTATAGTAAAAGTAGGAATTTCGAGTCGAACATCAGTGACTCTGAGTTGATATATATGGTCACGCATCAACTACCCATACGGTACCGCGAGATGTTGGTAGGGATTACCTACAACACTTTGGAGGAGTTTAGGGCCGGACTGCAGCGCTTGGACGCTTTGGAACAGGATAGGCGTAGGGACAAAGTAGGACAGTTTAGTTCCCCACTTCATAGGAGGCCGAACGTGGAACAGCGGGTAGGACCTACTCCACAGTTTCAACTGGGAGCACGTCCACAGGAAGCGTGGAGGAGAGATAGACCTCCTCGCGACCATTCAGGCCGTAGTTTAGTTTGGGGTGCCCAGACAGAGCACCAATATCCTGGTAGAGGTCGGGAAAACTCCCATCATAACCTTGAGGTAAGAGACAAAAGGTCAGTCAACGGACCTTTTCCCCAACCTAGGAACCACCCTTATGGGGACAACGACAGGGACTTTAGGTCTAGGAGTAACTCCCATACCCCATTTCAACCGTCCCAGACGAACCTTCAACATAGAGTACCAGCTAACATAGGTCCAGTCTATCAAGGACAAGCATCCCGTGGTTCTAGTCATCATCCTCAACCAGTTGATGTAAATGTAATTGTCAAAGAGGGAAACTGTTGACCTGCGATGTAGGCAGACCAGACCGGTCGCAGGTTCCACACACTCTGGGAGCATTTTCAGTATGTCAAGAAAAAGTTAACACCCTTGGTGTAGATCTTAGGGAAGAATTACTAAATGAAAAGGAAGAAATGGAGATGTCAGGAAATCCGACGTGTCCCGAGCTTATGTTAGAAGTTGAAGGATTATCTCTGAGTTGTCTATTAGATTCTGGAGCAGAGATAAGTTGTGTGTCCGAAGAGACCATCACATTACTTTTAGTCACAGGGAAACCTATCCTTATGTTCCCAGTTCCAGCATTAAAAATAGTAGGAGCCACTAACAGGAAGAGTCCCTCCATCCACAAACAAGTGTCCTTGACGATTTTATTGTCTGGTCGAAGCACCTTGGCCAAATGTTTGGTTGTTAGAGGTTTAGTGAAACCTATTATTTTAGGCATTGATTATTTGACCGAGCAGGGAATTTCTTTGGACTTCCACCATAAACAGGTGTATGTAAGCAACCCTCAGGACAGTGAGCCACGCCAAGTCATTTCTGAAAAGTGTACCTGGGAAATTAACAAAGATAAAGACATTCTACGAGTACTGGCTTTAGACTTACATTCATCCACAGGAAACGTGATTTACCCCACCTCAGAGCTGAACCCAGGACAGGGTAGATAGTGTTACACCCTTTTTGCGAGTTTGAAAGTTTGGTGTTGGGGTTAGGACATTTAAACCATGAACAAAAAACTAGTTTATTACGAGTTTTATGGGACTGTAGGAGAGTATTCTCCGAACAACCTGGATTAAATAACTGTTACCAAGCCGACATACCCCTCACTAGAAAAGATGGGTTTTTTTTCCAAAGTTATCCGTTGCCCAAAGCTTATGAATCTGAGCTAGATAGGCAAATCCAAACCATGTTGGATTATGGGATCATTAGTCGATGTTCAAGTCCGTACGTCAACCCTTTAGTCTGCGTTATTAAGAAAGACAGGTCGGTTCGCCTATGTTTGGATGCACGCAAATTAAATACTTTAATATGTAAGGATTATGAGTCTCCCACAAATATAACTGATATGTTGCAGGATTTCAAAAATGTAAAGTTCATGTCTACTATAGACCTCTCCCAAGGATACTATCAGCTTAGGCTGAAACCTCAAGTTAGACAATACACCGCTTTTTTATACAGGTCCCGGCAATATCAATTTAACGTGTTGCCTTTCGGTTTAAGTAACGCAGTAGCCGAATTCACAAGATGTATGGATTTAGTACTGGGTAATGAGTGTCGGGAGTTTGCTAGAGCCTACGTGGATGATATCTTGATCACCTCGGCCACGTTTGAAGAACATCTGTGTCATCTAGAGAGTACTTTCAGACGGCTTATGAAGTGTGGTATGACCTTAAAGTTAAAAAAATCTTTGTTTTGTCGAGACCAAGTGCCTTTTTTAGGTCACATCCTGACCTGTGATGGGGTGCGTATGGACGGTGATAAGCTGAAAATCATCCGTGAGTTTAAAGCGCCTACATCTAAAACGGGAGTCAAGGCTTTCCTGGGAGTAGTAGGATTCTACCGAGGTTATACTAGTCAACTTGCAGACATCGGAGTCCCTCTGACTGATCTACTGAGGAAAGGATCAATTTGGAGATGGACCAAGGTAGAGGAAGCTGCATTTCAAGGGGTGAAAAGTCTCTTCTTGGAATCCAGGACCCTAAAACACCCTAAACTCGGCGAGACCTTCTATCTGACCACAGATGCCAGTGCTTATGCCTTGGGGGCTACAGTCAGTCAATTGGATTCCGAGGGACAGCACCAATACATAGCAATGAACAGCCGGAAGTTGAACCCAGCAGAGCGACGTTACACTGTAACAGAGAGAGAATGCCTGTCTATTGTCTGGGCACTGCAACGTTTTCGGAGTTTGTTATTGGGCCAGAAGATAATCATTTTGTCTGACCATCGTGCCCTCACGTTTATGAACACCTGCCGTCTGAAAAGTGACCGTTTGGCAAGATGGGTATTGGCAATCCAAGAGTTTGGACTGGAGTTAGATTATTTACCAGGAAAAGATAATCATCAAGCTGACACGTTGAGTCGTTTCCCCTTAAACGATCTAGGTGTCCCAGAAGCAGAAACGTCGAGAGCAGCTGACAGCTTCCTTGTCCTCCCCGCACAATTGGAAGGCAATACGCACTTGGAGAAGAAATTAAAGCAAATCAAGTTATTTCAGCAAAAAGATCCAGAGACTCAGGAAATTATAAAATTACTCAAGTTACACCACCACCCCTATGTCAAGTCAGACAAATCTCACAAGATGTCAATGAAATACGTGGTCAGTCAGGAAATTTCGTACCGTAAAAACATTTCGGAGCACCCACTGGATTATTCAGGACAAATTTTCATACCCACTAAACTCAGGGAACAGTTGGTAGATCACACACATCTGAAATTGGGACATTTCGGGACATTTAAATGCTACCATTTTCTGAGGAGATATGTTTATTGGCCCGGATTGTACTCAGATTGTCAGAGACTAATTCGTAAGTGTGAGCTCTGTCAAAAGACCAAACATGGTAATATTGTCTACGAAGGAGAGTATCAGGCCATCTTACCTTCGGGACCGAACCAATTAGTGGCGGTTGATATATTTGGACCACTTCCTAAAGCCACCAGAGGATTGACTTACATCTTCTCCATGATTGATGTTTTTTCCAAGTACTGTCAACTATTTTGTCTAAAGAAAGCTACCACAGATGCGTGTTTAAGTCGTGTGCAATCTTATATTCAGAAAGTAGGTACTCCTAAACAAATATTGTCGGATCATGGAACTCAATTCACAGGAAAAAAATGGTCTCGGGAATTGACCGCTTGCAACATACAGGTGACCTACAGTTCTATCAGACACCCCGCTTCCAACCCTTGTGAGCGTAGTATGAAAGAAATAGGCCGTTTCCTAAGATGCCATTGCCACCTTAAACATACTACGTGGCCTTCTTATGTGCCTATATTAGAGGAGTTAATGAACTCACTAGTCCACCATTCTACTCAACACACCCCGATTGAAGTTCACTTCGGCATTCGACCAAAGACGTTTTTGGACCCCCATTTCCCCGAACCTGGATTGACGACTGACAGACCCAAAGCAGAGGACCCACGTGTAATACTGGGAGTGTTGAAAGAGAGGGCATCACGTCATTTGAAGAAAGCTGCAGAGTCCCGGCTGAAATATCAGAAGAAAAAAATAAGAATACCATTCACAGTCGGTGACAAAGTTCTACTGCGAGAGAGCCCAGTTTCTGATTTTTTTTCGAAAGAGACCAAGAAACTGTTTCAATTGTATTCAGGTCCTTACTGCATTACTAAAGTTATCAATAATAATGCATTTGAGTTAGCTGAGGTTGGTCAGGATGACATCAAAGGAGTGTATAATGCTACCTTATTAAAAAAATGGGTGGAGTAAAAAAAAAAAAAAAAAAAATAGAAACTCTAGGAAGGATTGGTGAAAAATTCTCAGCATCCAACAAATAGCCTGCGGCATTTTTTCTCAAGGTTGGAAGGTACACACCGTATTATACAAGTCAGGTATCAATCTAAGGAAAGATAAAACTAAAGTGTGGAGAAATTTTTTTTTGTATTGTGGAAAGGGTAATTTATCCCACAATTATTACTTAAGAATTATAATGGATAATTTCGACAATCAGTAATAGATTATTTGTTATTGTTAAAGTATCTACGTCAAAGAAGTTAAGAAATACCCCATGTGAAGAGAAGATGCATCCCGAAGACCTACACGATAAGAATGTGCCTACAAAATGAGAGAGAGAAAATCCTGTGAGTATTTAAAATATATGTATAATGGTTATAACCAGCGTCAACATTAAGGCTAGTCCCTCTGTGCCGGTAGCTGTTAGACTGGGCAGACTTGTGATAGTCACATGAATATTAAAACTTGTGAAAGGGCAGGAACCCACACAACTTTTATTGGAAATGAATAGCATCGAGAATTATTAAATGTTTTATGGTGAAACTTTGAAGGTTATTTATTTATTTTTTGTATATGTCAGAAGAAAATATAGTTAGAGGAAGAGACAAGAGAGTGGGATTTTCTGAGAGTAAAGTAACATCACAACCAAAGTCATTCCTTATTCATGTATGGGAAGCAGACAAGTAACATGACGAGGTCTAAGACGTTATAAGCATTTTCAGTTTAATTATAATGAAGTTATTTTAAGAAAAAGAAGTTAAATCCATGAACTTTATCTGCAATTGTTACCCTATGATAGGGCTTGTGTGTTTACAAGTATGTACTGTATACTTGAGATGTGTAGCCCCAACAGCTGAGAAGAGACGCACCGAAACTTTTGATTTCACCAATTAGTCGCCATAAGCAGGCCCCAGCAAGTGTGGTACCTGGTTTCCGTCATTACGCTCCTTGCAGTCAGGAACGAGGGAAGTTATTTCCATTATCTTATAACAGATAACATTGTGTAAATGTCCTTTTTATTATTTCGCTTAGTATTTATTTTAAAACACCCTATGAAGTTATAAATTATTCATACATGTAGCACCTTATGATAAGTGCTTGATATTTATGTGAAAAAGGCCCAGTATTTCCATGGTAGGCCTATACTTATGATAGGGCACGTTATAACATTTTGTATGTCTATTTCTAAACAACCTATAATTTCATTGAATAGTTATGACAAACTACTATATTATTTAATATATTGTGTCTTTATAGTCTATGTCTATATCAGGGTTTTAAAAAGGTTTTTTTTTCTTCATATAATCAACTAATGTTTGTAATTATTATTTTTAACTTGTTTAATTTTCTCATATGGTGTATGTAAATCACCTGGCAGAGGATTGTTATGATAATCTCACTTTAAGAAGTTGAAATTCATATTATGAGAGTCAGCATTCGCGACCAGTGGTATAATAAGCCTAGGGGGCTGTAGGTACCCAAACAGTTAGGGTGAGTTTAGTGGGTCAATTTAAGATGATTGGGGGCACAGTACATTTCAGGAAACACCAATTTGGCATGAGTTCACGAGTTGTTGTTTTTTTGTTTGGAACAATTGTCTCATAAGTTGCAAGAGGAGAGTCTCATATTGTAACACGACTATGTTTCTATCTAACCTTTGCCATCCACTTAGCTATTTAATATTTAAGAATTTTGGTTTAGTTAAAGAGTGTGTAAACTAATAATTTTAATATGTCCAGTCTATTGCTAAAGTGTGGTTTTGTTTCAATGTAATGAGGGTAGTTTTGTTTTGTGTTAGTAATTCAATTGTATGTAGGTCTAGAGAATGCTAACAGCTTATACTATATAAGGCAAGCATTAGCCATGTAACATATTTGTGTAAATGTTTATAAAAAAAAAAATTATGTAAAACCCAAGGTAGTAGACAAATGTTTCACCTGGAGGACAACTAGAGTGCCATTTGAATTTGCTCAAATAGCTGGTGTAGTGCGGTTGAAACCCAGGAGCAGGTGTTTTAATTTGTCGCTTTGGTTGCGAGGACACCGACATAAGTCAAGTGCGCGTCTTCAAAACCTATAAACCAATATGTAAAGGGTTAAATGAATGTACATTTCCGAGCAACCTTACCTGCAAGGATCTCAACGGTGCCAAGTTTAGAAAAAAGGAAAAGTCGTTAGACAATGGACTTTAACTCCTACCACTTTAAGTGCACCAAAGGCTGGTAATGTTCCAGTAGCAGTTTTCTAATACTAAAACTAACTTCTGAAACCTTAGGGGGCAAATCTGTGACAAAGAAAACCATCCCCTTTTAATTATAATCCCTATTTACAATCATCCATACGTCACTATTCCAACAATATTACTACTTCTAAATGGTATCACCTCTTTGGCGTGTATTGGAAAGGTTCTTTTGTTTTGTTATTGGCGTGGGGTTGAAAAGAAGTGATATTAATGCCGGGATGTAAAAACTTTACAATCATTAGAAAAGAAGAAAAAAGGACTTGTTACACTACTTATTACCAGTTTAAGATTATGAAAGGATGTACACCAGGATCTTGATTACTACTTGAAGAGTTTGTAAGGACATGCATATCCTTCAGTAAACATAAAGAGATATGTACATCTGATCGAGTTCTCGACTACAGATGGTCTAGGGTGAGAAGTTTCAATTTTCTTATATTATTGCGGGACTGAGGATGGTTTTAATAAAAAAAAGGTAAATAATAGGTGGCTGTGAGCAGTGTGGCTATTTTGTTTGACTCAAAGAAGTCTAATGGTGTTAAGAGTAAATAATAAACTTTCTGTGCCATAATTTTTTACGTGGTTGGACTTAGGTATATATGTTGGATTTATTTTGCCTTTGAAAAAGTAAGGAAAAAGGTTTTTTTTAATTTTGTTATCGAATGATTTAAATTGAATTAAGATTGTGATATAATAATTATAGCTTTGACAACAAAACAAATGTTATATAAATATGTTAACCTAGATATGTGATTTACCGGAGCTCCGCAGGCAGGTTAAGTATAAGTCCCTATCTAAACCCAGAGGTCCCGAGATTAAGTTTCCTCGTGCAACTGAGCTAGATAAAATTGAACTATTTTTTCTTACATACAACAGTAGGAGAAATATATATTTAATTAAAATAACTAATATTTTTTTTCTTATTTTTTTTTATTTATTTTTTTCACACTAGACTACACTGTAATCTGATTTTATTGCTTAAGAATAGACACTCTGTGTAGAATAGGTTTTGAATTTTAAACATGCTCAGTTACTCTGTCAGATTATAATTAATTATACTGAATATTACTCACATAAGTTTGTGTGTTTCAACACTATTGCGAAATCTTACTACAATAATTATATCTGCCTTCATGCTGGTCGATGACTTGCTCCAGTTCCTGTTGTGCTACTTCAATACGAGCAATACTTACAGCGAACTCCCAAGAAAAGCACATTTTTTGTTCGGTATCCGATGATACAAGTCTGGAATAAAACATTTATGTCAGCACCTAACAAATCAAAGAGTAAGATCATATAAGTATGTAGTTTATATTGCAAAAATTACAATCAAAGTAAAGTATGTTTGATAAGAATTATATAATACTTAGATTTAAAAAAATATTAAGTAATAATCAAACATAATGACTTATTAGACACTATTATATAATAATTTAAGTTGCCAAATACCTACCGTCCCAGAATATGCATTGTATTTCAATCGATAGGACCGCTTACTACCCCTACTGCTATAATAGGCTTCACGTTGTCAGTATTGACATCCCCTGCTGCCCTTGCTAGTGCAGCTTCTTCTCTTCAAGCTTCCTCTATTGCTTTCCAAGCTGTGTCATTGTAAGTCTCAGCTATGGTATGAACTTTTTAAAAAGTAGGCTTAGAAATCGTCGGAATGTTTAAAACTGATGTCAACTCTTGCAACTGTAAAAATCCCCCTCCGGTTGACACTATACCGGACACCGCCTCATTTGAGCTTAGATTTCTGGGTTATTTGTTGATATTTTGACTATTTTGAAACATATTTCACACTTGAATGTAAAAAAAGTCTTATCCTCTTTAATCGGCCATGTTGATAAAGGTACAGCTGAATGGGTGATGTACACCGGTATCGTTAATACATTTGAACATGTAGCCTATGTCGACAATTCTTCTAACTTCTAATGCAATACATTTAATTTCTTTTTGGTCAGGTTCTGAGGTTTCAAAAGGAAGCAAATAATATTTATCAGTAATATTCTCTAGTTTAGTTTTATGTGTACTTGTGTTTGGAGGGGCTTATTTAAAATTGGTTTTTTCTTTGTACAAAGAAATTTTTAGTTTCCTGCAATATGAAACATCGCCTCATGCTATTGCTATTAAATAATTTGCCTATGGATAGTAGCAACTTATGAGAATCCTGAACATAAATTACCGGTATTAATTAATTTTTCCTTAACTAACTAACAAGATTTAAAAAAACGTAAACTTCATAATTATTTGTTTTCACGCCAGTTAAAAATTCATTTATCTGTGTATAATATTTAATGATACAATTATAACCCCCAACAAGGGTTTTGATGAATGTTGAAAATTAATAGTTTACCCTTTTTCATTCCAATTATCAATATTCTGGCACTTCACTCGCTTCCGTTTTTCTGTTGGGTAGGATTTGACATTAATTTCCACCTTTCTTTCAAAATTCAATGTATTTGTTTCTTCCTTTTGATACTCTGTAGAAACAACACTAAACATTCCCACAATATTTAATAAAACAGCCATATATTTATTGTTATAAATGCTTAACTCATCGAATCTTTTTTTATACAAAGTTATATAAAAACAGAACATTCTTAACCAAGTGCTGACCTTTTATCAAAAAACCAACAGTAGCCTATATGAGTTTACATCTGAATGTCAGAGAAATAAATAGAGAACAAATTTAACGAGATAAAAATGCGTTTCTAAAATTTTGTAATAGGCACACTTCAAAAACAAATACTCGTGAATAATTTTGACACTAATAGTATTTTGTATACATATTATCGTAGTTGGTGAAATCGAGACATTATATCCCACATTCCGTGTAGGGGGAAGGGGGGGGGGACACGTGTGCTAAAGCGCCATCCTCGTATGAACTGGTTTGTCGATAAATTTGGGATTCATGTACCAGATGGTTATATTGACAGTACATTTTCTAAATAGTTTTACATGTTTTCTATACGCAAATGCGGGTACACATTTTATAAAATAATATATGGTTTTATCTCTACGCCTTTAGTTTATTATGAATGAATAAGAGGATGTAGGGTACACAATGAAAATATATTATGAAATACATTTAATAATTTAATTCAAAGATTTTAAGTACTCCATTTCTATTTCTCGTACTTCAAAAGGTAAGTACAACATTGGTTCAAACACATTATATTATTGAAAAAAAGCCAAATAACTATTATTTTGGTTGTAGAAATAATATACATTTAAAAAGTATTCTTTTGTATTTTTTTAGTTCTAATTAGTTATGAAAGCTAAATGAAAATGGTTAAATGTATAAAAAAAACCATTGCAACTATCAAAAATTGGAATTACATTAAAGTTGATTTTTCACAAGCAAATTAATTAAATCAGGTTTAATCAACATTTACACAAAACCAAGTGAGAAGCAAATGAACAATCTAAAAAACAAATGCAAAAATATTGTATTTTATTTTTTTAATTGATGGCCTACCCACAGCCGGCCCTTGGTTTGCAAACAAAATGACGAAGTTAAGCCCGGTACACACGACATAATGACTTATCGCTGGTTTTTTATGTTCACATATTTATAGAATTTAAAAAAAATTGAACTTACTATAAATATTCACCCGATCATTCTTAAGAAATAAAGGATTTTCTTTATTTTTGATTTTGATTTCCAAACAATTAAAAATATTTATGTTTGAGGTTCAATCTCTCATTATTTTAACTTATTCAGTTACACAGTATTTTTTTTATCAAGTATTTGGCTGTTAATAAATATACATTGAATCACTAAAAATTGAAAGTGTCTATCAGACCTTCCCCTCCAGTGGCGTGCGTCCCCCACTCTAGACCCGACACCTCTACCACCAACACGCGGGCTTTTCCCCTCCAACGGCGTGCGTCCCCCACTCTAGACCCAACATCTCTCCCTCCAACACGTGGCTCTTTCCTCTCCAGCAGCGTACGTATCCCACTCTAAGCCATCAATTCACCCTCCAACACGTGGGTCTTTCCCCTCCAGTGCCGTACGTCCCCCACTCTAAACACGACAATTCACCTTCCAACACGTGGGGCCTTCTTCTCCAGCGGCGTGCGTCCTCCACTCTAAACCCAACATCTCTCCCTCCAACATACGAACCTTTTCCCTCCAGTGCCGTACGTCCTTCACTCTAGACCCTACATCTCACCCTCCAACACGTGGGGCCTTCTTCTTCTCCAGCGGCGTGCGTCCTCCACTCTAAACCCAACATCTCTCCCTCCAACATACGAACCTTTCCCCTCCAGTGCCGTACGTCCCCCACTCTAGACCCTACATCTCACCCTCCAACACGTGGGGCCTTCTTCTTCTCCAGCGGCGTGCGTCCCCCACTCTAGACCCAACATTTCTTCCTCCAATCTTCACCATCGGCCTTTACTTTACTAAATTATTTCTGAACCAGTGAGGGTTCAGGAAATGTGGTAAGTGTTTGTGTGACAAGGTTCAATATTTCAATATTATGTATTATTTTCACATGCGCACACATGCATTTGGTGGATAATATGACATATTTATAAAGATTTATATTAAAGAGACATACAAAGATAACATTTCAGATAGGAATAAACTAACAAAAATACTACCGACATTATCTTGAAAATTATTGCACTATTATCTTACATATTACTTAACATTGTTATATTTTAAAGCTGGTATTTATTAATTAATCATGTGAAAGAATAAACTATCTATTTACTCATGTAAGAAATTGTGTTGGAGTTTTATTTTTTCAAGATCTCTGAATTCATAGCATAATAGAAGCAATGTAGCAAAAGTAATATTAGTCTTACGTCATGAAAATGAAAGAATATTTTTCATCTACGCCCTAATATTTTCTCCCAAGTATGAATTTGTGTTGAAAAGCAAGTTCGTGAAACTTCATATTTTCTATCTTAATATCTTTATCGGCTTGTATTATATACACGAACGTTACTCCCCCTCCGCTGTTTATTCCAACTTGGGAAAATCCATAGCTTGATGTTTATTCCTGTCCTCGTTGCATTGAAAATTGATCACATCGTCTCTTACGAAGATTGCAATGCATGTCGTTTATAGCTTGGCAGCAATGACAAGATTTTGATTTTTATATACATATATCACGAAGTCTTAGTAAAATCTAATTTATCTCCCTCCATTGAAGTGAATTAAATAACAATATCACAATAAAATAAATAATGTATATCATTTTATATCTAATAGAAATTGAATGACGTTAGACCTAAACAATTCAACGAAATGTGATTTAATCTGGTGAGGTGTATTAAATGTTCAGAATTATAATATTTGATTGAAGATAATGAGTAATAATATATATGTTTATAGAAAAGGCATTTTTAATAATTAATATAAATATTATTCCATTTGTAGTATCTACCTACAATCACTCGTATTGTTGTTAATATCTAGCTGTGATATTTATTTGTTTTAATGTAAACCCCGTTTAATTATCTATGCGGTTATTCTCAAAACTTATTTGTTTTACCTACTTCAGTGGCCTCATGGTTTAAGGCATCACACGCGTTAGACTAGACTGTTGATATCGGGATTCAAATCCCAGTTGGGTATAATGAAGGTGTTTTATCAAAATTGTTATACACTCTACCTCCAAACAAATGCGGGTACACTTCCTCAAAATTTAAAATTCCATGGTTAGTATATGCGTATAGCCTGAACAGGTAGTAATATTTGGTAAATAAATTTGCATATTTACTATAATGATAATAAATGATTGTAAAGAGTAAGAGAGAATTAATATTACATTCAAACACATTTGCGTGAAGGGGAGTGAGAAACGATCACGAAAGAAATCCCCTTGGCACATTCGGCCATTATTCACACACTATAGGAAAACCAGACTAAATGCGATTGATGGCTTGGCCATGAGCACAGTGGTGTGGGAAAGTCCCGGGCTTATGTGGTTGGTGCTATGGGCATAGATAGCTCCCTTTCCCCTTGTAATTCTTATAAACTTGTCCAATTATTAGTATCTACGTTGAAAAATGCACGCTAATTAGCCAACCTTTCGGTTATTTTGATGATTTATTGTTGTACGCTATATATAAGGACATAGTAAATAAAAACAACAAATTTTGTTTGTTTGTCTTAGAAGTCTTATTTATTTAGCCTATTTATGAACATCAATACACAGTAGCGGCTCGTGTATAGGCACTGTGGAACTGTAGCACCACCTATTTCCATTTGATATTATCGATAACATTTAATATAATAAATCCTTTTTTCTTCAACTATTTCTTTATTTTTGCAGTACAATATATATTTCTTAAGCTTAAAGTCAGTACTTCAGTAGCCATCCCCCAGTAAATAAAAAAGATACAAAAATCTTTGTATATAACTGTGCGCTTCACAGTGCCAGTGACGTGGTGTTTGACTGTTGTGTGCATGAGCAAATAGGAGGGGGTGGGGAGGAAGGTGGGATTGCCAGATAGAGAGAGCACTGTTGATCTCGCAGTGCCGAGTCTGGCATGATGGTGGAAGGAAGTTTTTTTTTACTCAGCGTATGTTGTACTTAATAACCGTGTACCATATTCTTGAATGTAATAAAGTGTAGAAGAGTGTAGAATTAGATTATTATTCTGCTTCCAGCCATTCTATTTGATTCATTTTTTTTTTTAATAGAAAGACTAAATGTGCTTGCAGTACTTTCAATGGAGAAAAATTTCCTCAATTTTCATCCAGAGATCAAGTAGAAAATTATTGAATTTTTGCGCAAATTAAAACAAGAAGAATAGATTGTATTTTTAAATGAATAGATCAATATTGAACTGTAACAATTTAAGTTAAAGTAAGTAAAAAAGTTTGGTTTTTTTTTTTGTTAAGATTGTATCAAGTTTCTGAATAAATTTTCTTTTTGTACATGTTTTTTTTTTTCCTTTTACACAATTTTAAAACAAAGGCTAAACATTTTCTGGAGCAGCACCCCCACTAATTTTAGCTAAGAGCCACTACTGTAAATACATATATTTACACAAGCACATACACTCAATAAAATAATGCAATCCCCACCCCCAAAGGGCTCTTGAACGCTCTGCGCTAGAGGACATTGTGGACATTTAGAAGTACTCATTGAAGTTGGAATTGATGTAAAAACCTATTCTAATTTCCACACTTTTCGCAATTATTCAACTTCACCATTGTGTTTATTAGTATCACACTTTTTTTACTCGACACCATTTAATTTCCTACGCATATATAAAGACTCGGAAAAGATTCCATCTCTCTTTTACACTGGTCGTAATATTCCAGTTATTTTGGTGCTGTTATGTTGTCCATCTCTCTCGTTCACTGGTCGTGTTGTTATTTATATTCTGGTGCTGTTATGTTGTCCATCTCTCTCTTTCACTGGTCGTGGTGTTATTTATATTCTGGTGCTGTTATGTTGTCCATCTCTCTCTTACACTGGTCGTGTTATTTATTCTGGTGCTGTTATGTTGTCCATCTCTCTCGTTCACTGGTCGTGTTGTTATTCATATTCTGGTGCTGTTATATTGTCCATCTCTCTCTTTCACTGGTCGTGTTATTTATATTCTGGTGCTGTTATGTTGTCCATCTCTCTCTTTCACTGGTCGTGTTATTTATATTCTGGTGCTGTTATGTTGTCCATCTCTCTCTTTCACTGGTCGTGTTATTTATATTCTGGTGCTGTTATGTTGTCCATCTCTCTCTTACACTGGTCGTGTTATTTATATTCTGGTGCTGTTGTGTTGTCCATCTCTCTCTTTTACTGGTCGTGGTGTTATTTATATTCTGGTGCTGTTATGTTGTTCATCTCTCTCTTACACTGGTCGTGTTATTTATATTCTGGTGCTGTTATTTTGCCCATCTCTCTCTTACACTGCTCATGTTGTTCCAAATATTGGGCAATATACTGTAATTCCTTTGTCGTTCTGAACACTTCATTTCTCACTACCTTAGCCTATTTACATTTCACTTTTTATTATTAGATTATATATTAATTTGTGATGAGTTGATCTCAACATTTTACAAGTTCCACTTCTATGATTATTTTTATACTAGGTTCTCTGTCCCGAACCCCACTTAAATCCACAATATAATCTAAAGCTATTTTCTCTCCAATGTTTTATTCTTTCTGTAATACAGACAGTTACAAGATTAGCTCCACACTGCCACTAAACAATAAACGGTACTTTCTCGTTACTGTATCTTAAAATGGGTATACTTTTTAAAACTCATAAAGAGATAATAAACATTGTTATGAAAACAGAATGGGGAAAAAACAACATCGCATTTCACTAAATTATTATTATTATTATTATTATTATTATTATTATTATTATTATCACTGCGTCTTATTACCCGTTCGGGTTATACGCACTTACGCTAATGTGTAATGGTAGGGTGATTGTGAGATGAAATGAAGGACCTACAGTTTAACGTGGAATCCGAACCACGGTGGTGGCCTGGCATTCCCCACATGTACAAGATGTCTTGTCAGAGGTGAAGGAAAGGTTTGGAAATCAGATAAATCTGTGCCGGGACCGAGGATTGAACCCCGGCCGCCAGCATAGAAGTCTGACACCTTACCCCTAGACCACCAGGACACCCCATTTCACTAAAGACTATACTTGAAATCTGTTACAGAAACATATTATTTGTTCTGTATATTTTAAACTCCTGGTTTCCCAAAGCCCTATTTTTATATGTGATTTAATAAAATAGTTTTATTATGAAAGATGTTTATTATTAAAAATCCTAAAACTTTATAAGATAATATGTATCGTATCTCAAATATTTGTGGGATGTAATCAAAATATTTAGAAATTTACGCTCAAAATGGTTTTGGTTCTAGTATCATTAATAGACAGACGTTTCCGTGAAAAAAAAAATGGGTTTCAAGGGGTCAAAAAACGTTGACTTATCAAAATCTAGAGTTAGCTTGTTTTTTACGATCACAATACTTCTCTCTCCGAGGGTCAATACAAAGTAATAGGTGTGAATAGTAATGCATATTTAAAGCTAGAACATATTTTATTCTCAACCGTATTGGTATAAATGTTGGTATATATTAGGACATGGTGGCCAAGTATTTTAAATATCATGGTTTGTATCCCAGTTGAATAAGCTGAGAGTGCTTTTTCTTTAACGTTTTTCATTCACCTTCCATGAAAACACCGCTACATTTCCTATAAATGATATATTTCTCTTACCTACTCCAGTTTATATATGTGCAATGTGCATATAAGAGTAATATAGTGGAATGACTGAATAACTGGAATAACCTGAATTATAAGAGGTTGTTAAAACTGCCCCTGCTAGTTGTTCTTTCTTCCTTGGTCTCCATTTGACCAATCACAGTTAGGCTCTGATCTACGCACTTTACAAGGGTTTTCATCAATACCTGATAGAACAAGGGCTGAAAACATTCACAGGAACAGTTTCAACTAACTATGCTTATCCTGGCAGCACTACACGATACGACACTAATACGTATAGCCCGAATGGCTACTAGGACGAGATTAAATAGAAAAGGGACGTAGGAATGGAGAATAATTGAATTTATAGGAAACAAAAACCCTTCCACTTTTTTTTATCGGCACATGTTAGAGGCCTATCCGTTCGGGCTATACTAGACAGATAGGGTAAAGGTGAGGAAGGTGGATGGTGGATACTTTATATAAAAAAAATGTACCTGAATTAGCATGGAAGTAGAGTGGAAACTATTCTAGAAAAATCGCCCATAAAAGACCAAATCAGAGTTCAAAAACCTTGCACTGGAAAATTATACCAGTCGTGACTTACGCCTTTGTCCGCTAAGCCATTGAAGTGGGTCTGAAAACATTCCAGGTATTATAAAAGTAAGTGTGTAGTAAGGACACGCTCATACCCAATACCATTATATCCCTCCCTATTCACTCTCTCCTGTCTCACCTGAGTGAAAAAACTCACAGGTCGAGGTGAGAATGGAGTTGAGGCTGTTATGTCTGGACTTTGAGGTGACCTGGTTCTTTCATACTGCAGCATATGGGACCTGTGACGTAACACAACCTTGAGCAGCTGCTAACTCGGAGACTGCCGGGTTGCGGTAGCACTGCCGCAAACCTCCCCTCCCACCCCCAACCCAATTCATTATTTACACGACACGCCTTGGGGGTTGAGGGGGCTAAAAGCCCTATATAGTTACTGAAGTCATTTCCAGCCCTGAGGGAGTTTTTCCGGGCTATGAAGAGTGGCTTCCAAGGGCAAAGTATCATCTAAGAGCGTATTTATCCCTCAAATAATCGTCACAAACCATATTCACGCCAACCCGCCTCGGTGGCATAGTTAGCTAACGCGCAAGTTTCATGTTGAGCTAGGCGGCCGATGAAGGGGAGATCGAGATTAGAATCTCGCTCAGGTGAACTGGGGGGTGACTTTACCTAAATGGCTTTCCTCTCTCCCTCTACGCAAATGCGGGTTCTCTTCCTCAATATTCAACATACATATTCGATCATTAGTGTAATTAGTACTTAAGCGTATAACCCGAACGGGTGGTAAGACGTGGTGCTAAGTATTAAATAATTAATTAATAATTACATATTCCCTCTAAGTCGACACATTATTATAGCTTGATGTATACTGACTGACCTTTCCCCACATAATTAGACTGAGAGAGGTGGCTGGGCTGGGGAATTTTCTTTTGGTTGAAACGAGTGTCGTGAATTGTTACTGACAGATTGATGGCTTTTAGATCTTCTTACAGTTGTGTGAACTGGCGGTCTAGGGGTAAGGTGTCAGACCTCTGTGCTGGGGGTCCGGGTTCAATCCTCGGACCTAGCACAGATTTATCTGATTGCTAAACCCTTCCTTCACCTCTGACAAGACGTGTATTAATAACAACTTATGAATGTTGGAAATGCCAGTTTACCACCGTGGTTTGTATTCCACGTTAAACTGTAGGTCCTCCATTTCATCTCACAATCACCCTACCATTACACATTAGTGTAAGTGCGTATAACACGAACGGGTAGTAAGACGCAGTGCTGCTAATAATAATAATAATAATAATAATAATAATAATAATAATAATAATAATAATAATAATAATAATCTTAAAGTTGACGTTAACGTGGGTAGAAGCTGGTAAACATTCTTAACTCTGACACTTGTCCCAATTGTCGGCTTGCATTGAACCATTTTTATTTATTGGCTGCTTGTGAGATTAATAACACTACATATGGTACGATTATAGAAGAAGTTTACGTTTTAGAAACAAACATCTTTATTTTGCGGTCACTATTGAAAACAATTCTCAATATAATAGTACTATTTAATAGGTATTAATATTATTATCCTAGTACAACAGTTTTGATCACCTCCGCAACTATTTGAGATATGAAATAACTCATCAGTGTAAAATTGTAGTACTATTAAAAATAAAACTATTTTAATTTGAAATATATTTTTATAAAACCAATCATTTCTGAGCTATAAGCAACTAAATATGTACTTTTTAATTCAGATCTATTTTTCTTAATTTTTCTGTAATAGTGTTAATAGTGTCTAATACCATAGAGTAAGTAAGGAACCGTGAATATTATTTCATTTATTCTTCTTGGTAGAGTGTTTCTGCAAAACTGTATAATATTTAGTTTAGAAAATTCTATAGTTTTTAGTAAATGTCTAGCTTAGGATAAAAGTGAGAGAAAGTCTGTGTGGTGCACCGTACCATTTATTATCTGCATAACATAATGTTTGAAAACATAATGAATTTAATTAATAATAATAAATATTATTGCACATGTGATTTTTTTTTTTCAAAAAAAGCTGTTGAATTTTTTTTTAATTTTTTTTTGTTTCTCGTTTTTATGTAACTCTGATTAATGGCTGAAATAAGAGTCTTAAAACCTCCACTCAGCTAAATCACTACGGCCTGGGGCCGCTAGTAATTTTATTCTTATGAAAAAGAGTCGCGAATAAAGAACCTGTGATTTAAGGCGTTGCTCAAGAAGAGGAGATTAACGGTTAGAATCCCGGTACTGTCTGTTGAGGTTAGTCTTACCTAAATGGTTTCCTACCCCCCTTCCAAGCAAATTTGCGTATATTACCTCTAAAATGCTTCATCTCTCATCCCTAGCCCATTAGAGTAACTATAATTTATATACATTTAACCTGACCAGGTAGTAGTAAAAGGTTGTTTTACTGGGCTGTAAGGTGACCTGGTGGTCTAGGGGTAAGGTGTCAGACTTCTATGCTGGCGGCCGGGGTTCAATCCTCGGTCCCGGCAAAGATTTATCTGATTACCAAACCCTTCCTTCACCTCTGACAAGACATCTTGTGAATGTGGGGAATGCCAGGCCTCCACCGTGGTTCGGATTCCACGTTAAACTGTAGGTCCTTCATTTCATCTCACAATCACCCTACCATTACACATTAGCGTAAGTGCGTATAACCCGAATGGGTAGTAGACGCGGTGCTGCTAATAATAATAATAATAATAATAATAATAATAATAATAATAATAATAATAATAATAATAATAATAATAATAATAATAATAATGGGCTGTATGAACACACAACTTAGATAAACCCTCAACTTCAGCAATACTAATGAGTAATGAGAGAGTGTGTGGTTAAAAGAACAAATGGTTACAGTTAGCAACTGGGTTCCTGCTAAATATGTCGGTAGAATACTTGGTCACTTACTTACTCTATAGTACTAGAAACTCGAAAGTTCATTAGTGCACTCACAAAAGTACGCCACCCATACCTATGTTGAGATAATTCTAAGCAGTCTATCTAATTACACCCTGTCTCTCTCAGGACTATCCAAATTTTATCCTCCCATCTACGTCTGAGTCTTCCCAGTGGTCTTTTCCCGTTGGGTTTGTCATTCAATACCTTGAGCAAGGTTCTAAATACTCCCACTCACTCTGCATGACCTACCCACCGTAATCTGTGAGATTTTATTACCCTATCAATGTCTGGAGATGAGTACAGGGTATGCAGCTCATCAATATGTTGCCTCCTCCACTCCCCACTATTTTCATCTATTTTTGAACCAAATATCTTCTTAAGCCCTTTGTTTTCGAACACTTAACTTAACCAATTTGTGAAATGAACCTAGCACTCTCTTCCGTGGCCCAAACTTCGAACCTTTTATTTCCTAGCCTATCATGCTTTATGACATGTCATGTTCGTGAATAGTCCACACAAACAAAAAAATCGAAGTAAAAAATCCTAGCTGGCAAGTGACCAGTTGAGACAGCTCGGCGCCAGTCTCACCCCCTCCCCCTGCAATCCCTTGGTGCCATGATAGCCTCCAGTCACGCTTGCCAGAACATTCCTGTATACACAGCCTTGAACTGCATAGCACACTATAATCTATACTGCGGGAATAATGAGGCTCTCATAGTCTGATTTTCTGGTGATTAGAAGGTCAGGTTCCGAATAGCGGAACATTGTTTTTTCTCTCTCTTTAACTTAATGTAAATGTGGGTACATTTCCTGTTAATTTTACCTGTCTAATCCCTACCCTTTAAGTGTGTGTAAGTGGATACCACGAATGGGTAGTAGGATGGATACAAAAATATAATTAATGTGTTCAAAGTTTCCAGAGAAATGTCAGCAATATGTTTAACAACTGTATTCCGAGTTTCGAGAACAATGCCAGAAATATAAATGTTTGGAATAAAACACATAGTTCTAAATAGTACCCTAATTTCTGGCCTTCAAGAGTTTAGTCACTGTTCAGTCTAGAGTAGGTAACCAATCAGTTTGTGACTCTCATGAGTCAAGTCACTGTTCAGTCTAGAGTAGGTAACCAATCAGTTTGTGACTCTCATGAGTCAAGTCACTGTTCAGTCTAGAGTAGGTAACCAATCAGTCAGTGACTCTCATGAGTCAAGTCACTGTTCAGTCTAGAGTAGGTAACCAATCAGTCAGTGACTCTCATGAGTCAAGTCACTGTTCAGTCTAGAGTAGGTAACCAATCAGTTTGTGACTCTCATGAGTCAAGTCACTGTTCAGTCTAGAGTAGGTAACCAATCAGTTTGTGACTCTCATGAGTCAAGTCACCGTTCATCTAGAGTAGGTAACCAATCAGTTTGTGACTCTATGAGTCAAGTCACTGTTCAGTCTAGAGTAGGAACCAATCATCAGTGATCTCATGAGTCAAGTCACTGTCAGTCTAGAGTAGGTAACCAATAGTCAGTGACTCTCATGAGTCAAGTCACTGTTCATCTAGAGTAGGTAACCAATCAGTCAGTGACTCTCATGAGTCAAGTCACTGTTCAGTCTAGAGTAGGTAACCAATCAGTTAGTGACTCTCAGAGTCAAGTCACTGTTCAGTCTAGAGTAGGTAACCAATCAGTTTGTGACTCTCATGAGTCAAGTCACTGTTCAGTCTAGAGTAGGTAACCAAGTAGTGTATGACTCTCATGAATTCATTCGATTTTCAGTAGGGAGTAAGTAGGTAATCAATCAGTTTTAATAAATAATTTTAGTTAATTATTTTTCTTTTGATTTGTTATTGGTTATATATATATATACAAAGATACTATGTAAGAAGCTTGTCTCTCCATATATATGATATATTTATTTGTAATATATAATGCAAATTAGCTTATTGAAAGTGTAGATAGACTTAAAATTGTAGTTTTTTGTTTGTAATATTTTTTAGAGATGAATACGTTACAATAGATTATAAATATTGTTAAATTAATTTATCAGGATAGTGTGATAACTAAAAGGCTTGAATCTGATAAAACAAATTTAATTGTAAGAGTTTGCAAAACAAAAAATGTTATTACGAACGCAAATTATAAATTACATTTACTAAAAATATAATTGGTTCTTTGGCTGTAGTTCACTCAATTATGTTTATTGATTATTGTTTTGTAAAGAGCTAAATACATGAACAAAGTATGGGTAATCAAACTACTTCACATAAACGAGAAAAATTAAGAGTACCCTATGAAGATTGGCATTTCCACAATAATGCCGTCATTGTCGATGTTAGGTCAGGTATATGTAATCTCCGTTTAACCTGAAGGATAGCTATGGTGTGATTTTGTTAGGAAGATCAGTAGAAGTTAGTTGCTAAAGTTACTAAAACAATTTTGATATATTCATACATAAAGTTATGTCATCTGAAGATATTAGTTTTAATAGATATTATCAATACCTATCAAAGAACACAAACAATATAAGAAAATGTCATCAATGTTGGCCAAAAAGAAATATGTTTTAATTTTCCCTACTGTTCTTGTTGGTATTGTCTTGATATAATAAAACTAAATATCTATATATTTGCTAATTATTCTTCATCACAATTTTGATTTTTGATTATCCTAGTTTTTATATCACCAGCCACTACTGATATTTAACACTACAAACGTTACAACAGTGAAATTAAAATTTTCATAAAATAATTTCAAAATACTTGGCTTGCAAAATGTATGAATTTTAACGTCTTACAACTTTTAAATCCAATTTTAACTACTACACTTAGTCTACTAGTCTAATTAGCATATATTATATGTTTATTGTCTAATTATCAGCTGCTGTAATGTTTTGCTAAAATTGATGTAAACTTGTATTCAATACCGTTGACGACTGACATTGGCGTGACTCACTCGTTGTTTATTATTGTTCCAGACAAGAAGCCGTTCAATATTTGTGGTCTGGCTGTGTATGGTGTCACGCACAAGGCAACGGTCAAATGGAAGCATGTCTGCGGTTGCATTCCACTTTAATAAGAATATATGTTTGTTGGGATGTTTAGCTTCATGCCCAGACTCTCTGTAAGACGCGTACTCGGGAGGGGGGGGGAATAGATAGTGTTACTGTTGCCTGAAATATCTTGGTGTTTCTTTTGGAGTTAATCCATTAAAACTCATGCGACATGACGTGAGAGAAAAAGATAGATAGGGTATGTGTGCATGGGCATCTCTAAGAGTTTGCTATAAAAGTGTGAAAAATATTATAGTTCTTAGGTCTAGTTAAAGCTAAACTTTTATACTGGTTAAAATGTGGGGAATACCAGGCCACCACCGTGGTTCGGATTCCACGTTAAACAGTAGGTCCTTCATTTCATCTCACAATCACCCTACCATTACACATTAGCGTAAGTGCGTATAACCCGAACGGGTAGTAAGACGCGGTGCTAATAATAATAATAATAATAATAATATACTGGTTAAAATGTTTTATTTAACTTGAAATTATCCTGACTAAAGAGCTTTGAAATGTAAATTATTTGCCTCAACATATTATACTCAAAATTTTAAAAGTTGAAATGGTTTAATATATTTTAGAAAAATTGATTTTAATCTCATGTATAATTTAAATCTAAACTGTATTTTGTATATTTAAATATTTGTCTTTTAAGAAATAACCCGCCTCGGTGGCGTAGGTGGATAACGCGCTTGTCGTGTTGAGCTCGACTGCTGAGGACGGGGAGATTGAGGTTCAAAAATCCGGTCGGGTGAACTGGGGGTGGTTTTTCCTAAATGGTTTTCCATCTTCTCTCCACGCAAATGCGGGTTCACTTCCTCTAATTCAACCTGCCCAATTCCTAATCCATTAGCGTAAATAGACTTAAAGCGTATAACCCGAACGGGTAGTAAGACGCGGTGCTAAATATTATTATTAGTTAAGAAATAACTATCACATATTAGAAAGTACTATTTAAATATATTTTAACTACTTTTGGTCGAGTTTTATTTTCTCATATAAAGAAAAAGTATTGTAATCGTGGACGTTTTCAACCTCGATATTGTGATGAATCTTTTTACATTTTATGTTCCCCTAAATTTAAAAAAGTTGATTTTACAATTCAAGTCTGAACATAGATCCTAAACTGTTTGAATGATTTTGTTCAAAATGTGATGGCTACACTTTGGGAATTTATATTGATTTTGACCCTAGTTGACGTTAGTTTGCTTAAGAGTGACTTTTGAAAATTACAAATATTTCGAGATGGCTCTACAAATTTTACATTAATATAATTCAATATAAAAAATTATTGGTGTAATTGAATACAAAGTCAAATTTTTTTTATGTGAAATTGCAAATTTTTAGTATAGTGAATGTATATAGATTGATTAACAATTGGACCAAATTGATAATTTAAAACTAACATAAGATATAAGATATCAGAAAATTATTAAAATGACACATTAAAAATGTGAGTCAAGGTCACATACATGATTAACAGATAAAAATATACAGAAAAGGTACAAACACTTTAAATGACATAATTTAGACTATATAGCTAGAAAATTAACATTGGTCTATATAAAATTAGAAACATATTGAACAAATTGAAAATATGTTCACCTTAGATTACATTAAGTTTGTAGGTGAAGAAATGTTAAATTAAATAAATTGATAATCGAATTCGGTTTCTTACCTGGATAATTCCCTTGCTCCTTTGTAAGCTGCGTAAAGACAGCCTTTAAAAAACCTTCTACATGTTTCGATACATCAACGGCGCCATCCTCAGGACATTTTGATGTTCCTGTATGAGTTTCTCCAGTGAATACCAGAATCAAACAGTTTAGCTCACAAAGGAGCGAGGGAATTATTCAGATAATAAATGTAATTCAATTATCAATTTATATAATTAAACATTTCTTCACCAACAAACTTAATGTAATTTAAGGTCAAAATATTTTCAATTTTTCAATATTTTTCTAATTTTATACAGTCAAGCATTAGATCAATGTAAATTAATGTAATGTTAATGTAAATTAATATTGCTTCCTTACTACAATTTCGTAATGTTTTTCAAAAATCTACAAATTTTGTTCAAAATATGTATCTAACAAGTGTTTGATCTGACAAATAAAAGTGTGTATTTGTTTTTGAGTAAAGAATGGTTTTAGGTTAATTTAATGAAGAGTCAATTCTGAAAAGTCAAAAAATTTCGAAAATGTCTCTATCGGTTTTGTTATATATATATATATATGGGGAGTTTTAAACATGACAAATATAAATGAACACTGGATTTTTAGGGAAAAATTCATTTAAGAATAATTTACCAAAGACAGGTTTTCTTTTAAAATTTTAAATGCTTTAAAAATAGCTTCAACGATTTGGTTCAAAATGTATATCTGCTAAGTTATTTACAATAAAAATTATAACATATATATTCTTTTTCTCAAAAAATTAATTTAATGTACTGCTGATTACTGTTATTTGAAAAATTGTAATTTTTAAAAATATTTTAAAAGCCTGTTCAGCTTATACGTCTATAATATGATCATTACTCTAATGGGGTAGGGATTAGGAAGGAAGAATTTTAAAGGTAATCTAGCTGCATTTGCATGGAAGGAGTATGGGAAGTAAATTAGAGAATACTACCCTCAGTAGACCCTACCGGGATTCAACCGATCTCCCGTCTCCAACAGGCCAGCCTAACACGAAAGTGACACCTTAAGCTATTCGGCCACTGATGCGGGTCTTATGAAAATATATTTAGCAATTTTACTATATGAGGATTTATAAATGATTAATTAATATCGTAT
>JBCFYV010011164.1:20712616-20744836 GCA_039000515.1 Timema cristinae | reverse complement strand
CCCACATTTTAACCAGTATAAAAGTTTAGTTTTAACTGCCCTAAAATAAAAATATTTTTCACTTTTTATGAAAACCCTTTAGAGATCCCATACAAAACCCATTTATCTTTTCTCCACGTCATTCCAATGAGTTTTAATGGATTAACCCCAAAAGAAACACCAAGATATTTCGGAACAGAAACACTATTATCCCCCCCCCTCCCCAGTAGCTCTTAAAGAGTCTGGGCATGAAGTAAACCCCCCCAACAAACATATATTCTTATTAAAGGGAATGAACGCAGCATTTTCCCATTTGCCGTTGCTGTGCGTGACACCTACACAGCCAACCACAAATATTAAGGCTTTTTGTCGGAAAAAATAAACAACGATAGTCACCCCAATGTCAGTCGTAAAACGGTATTGACAAGTTAACAATTTTCACATTACCGAGCGGGTCATTAACAAAACATTATACATGCACCCCAAAGGTTTAAAACTAAAGTATAGTTAAAATTGGAAAAAAATTAAAAGTTGAAAGGGACGTTAAAATTCATACATTTTGCAACCCAAGTATTTTGAAATTATTTTATGAAAATTTTAATTTCACTGTTGTAACTTTTTGTAGTGTTAAATATCAGTAGTGGCTGGTGATATAAAAACTAGGATAATAAAAAATCAAAATTGTGATGAAGAATAATTAGCAAATATATAGATTTTTAGTTTTATTATATCAAGACAATCCCAACAAGAACAGTAGGGAAAATTAAAACATATTTCTTTTTGGCCAACATTGATGACATTTTTTATATTGTTTGTGTTTTTTGATAGGTATTGATAATATCTATTAAAACAAATTATCTTCAGATGACATAACTTTATGTATGAATATATCAAAATTGTTTTAGTAACTTTAGCAACTAACTTCTACTGATCTTCCTAACAAAATCACACCATAGCTATCCTTCAGGTTAAACGGAGATTACATATACCTGACCTAACATCGACAATGACGGCATTATTGTGGAAATGCCAATCTTCATAGGGTACTCTTAATTTTTTCGTTTATGTGAAGTATTTGATTACCCATACTTTTTTCATGTTTTTTAGCTCTTTACAAAAAAATAATCAATAAACATAATTGAGTGAACTACACCCAAAGAACCAATTATATTTTTAGTAAATGTAATTTATAATTTGCGTTCGTAATAACATTTTTTGTTTTGCAACTCTTACAATTAAATTTGTTTTATCAGATTCAACCCTTTTAGTTATCACACTATCCTGATAAATTAATTTAAAAATTTATTTATAATCTATTGTAACGTATTCATCTCTAAAAAAAATTACAAAAAAAAACTACAATTTAATCTATCTACACTTCAAACTAATTTGATTTAATTACAAATAAAAATTCATTATATGGGGAGACAAGCTTCTTACATAGTTCTTGTTAATATATATAACCAATAAAAAATAAAAGAAAAATAATTAAATAAAATTATTTATTTAAAATGATTATTACCTCTACCCCATGAAAAAGAATGAATTCATGAAGGGCAACTACTTTTTTACCTCTTAGATGAACGTGACTTGACTCAGAGAGTCAAAATGATTTTACCCACTTAAGAAAAGTGACTTGACTCATGAAGTCACTAACTGATTGGTTACCTACTCTAGATGAACATATTACTCATGAGAGTCCTGATGATTTGGGTTACCCACTCTAGATGAACGTGCTTTACCATAGAGTCATGACTATGGTTTTCCACTCTAACGAACAGGACTTGACTCATGAGAGTCACTATGATTGGTTTCCCACTTAGACTGAACAGTGACTTTATCATGAGAGTCACAAACGATTGGTTACCTACTCTAGACTGAACGTGATTATCATGAAGTCACAAACTGATTTGGTTACCTACTTTGACTTTAACATGACTTAATCTGAGAGTCACAAACTGATGGTACCTACTTAGATGAACAGTGAAATTGATCATGAGATCATGACTATTGGTTACCTACTCTAACGAACAGTGACTTGACTCATGAGATCATGACTGATTGGTTACCTACTCTAGACTAACATGACTTGACTCATGAGAGTTTACAAACTGATTGGTTACCTACTCTAGACTGAACAGTGACTTGACTCATGAGAGTCACAAAATGTTTTGGGTTTCCTATCTAGACTGAACAGTGACTAAACTCTTGAAGGCCCGAAATTAGGGGACTATTTAGAACTAAAGTGTTTTATTCCAAACATTTATATTTCTGGCATTGTTCTCGAAACTCGGAATACAGTTGTTAAAAATATTGCTGACATTTCTCTGGAAACTTTGAACACATTAATTATATTTTTGTATCCATCCTACTACCCATTCGTGGTATCCACTTACACACACTTAAAGGGTAGGGATTAGACAGGTAAAATTAACAGGAAATGTACCCACATTTCATTAAGTTAAAGAGAGAGAAAAACAATGTTCGCTATTCGGAACCTGACCTTCTAATCACCAGAAAAACAGACTATGAGAGCCTCATTATTCCCGCAGTATAGATTATAGTGTGCTATGCAGTTCAAGGCTGTTTTATACAGGAATGTTCTGGCAAGCGTGACTGGAGGCTATCATGGCACCAAGGGATTGCAGGGGGAGGGTGAGACTGGCGCCGAGCTGTCTCAACTGGTCACTTGCCAGCTAGATTTTTTACTTCGATTTTTTTTTGTGTGGACTATTCACGAACATGACATGTCTTTAAAGCATGATAGGCTAGGAAATAAAAGGTTCGAAGTTTGGGCCACGGAAGAGAGTGCTAGGTTCATTTCACAAATTGGTTAAGTTAAGTGTTCGAAAACAAAGGGCTTAAGAAGATATTTGGTTCAAAAATAGATGAAATAGTGGGAGTGGAGGAGGCAACATATTGATGAGCTGCATACCCTGTACTCATCTCCAGACATTGATAGGTAATAAAATCTCACAGATTACGGTGGGTAGGTCATGCAGAGTGAGTGGGAGTATTTAGAACCTTGCTCAAGGTATTGAATGACAAACCCAACGGGAAAAGACCACTGGGAAGACTCAGACGTAGATGGGAGGATAAAATTTGGATAGTCCTGAGAGAGACAGGTGTAATTAGATAGACTGCTTAGAATTATCTCAACATAGGTATGGGTGGCGTACTTTTGTGAGTGCACTAATGAACTTTCGAGTTTCTAGTACTATAGAGTAAGTAAGTGACCAAGTATTCTACCGACATATTTAGCAGGAACCCAGTTGCTAACTGTAACCATTTGTTCTTTTAACCACACACTCTCTCATTACTCATTAGTATTGCTGAAGTTGAGGGTTTATCTAAGTTGTGTGTTCATACAGCCCATTATTATTATTATTATTATTATTATTATTATTATTATTATTATTATTATTATTATTATTATTATTATTATTATTATTATTATTATTAGCAGCACCGCGTCTACTACCCATTCGGGTTATACGCACTTACGCTAATGTGTAATGGTAGGGTGATTGTGAGATGAAATGAAGGACCTACAGTTTAACGTGGAATCCGAACCACGGTGGAGGCCTGGCATTCCCCACATTCACAAGATGTCTTGTCAGAGGTGAAGGAAGGGTTTGGTAATCAGATAAATCTTTGCCGGGACCGAGGATTGAACCCCGGCCGCCAGCATAGAAGTCTGACACCTTACCCCTAGACCACCAGGTCACCTTACAGCCCAGTAAAACAACCTTTTACTACTACCTGGTCAGGTTAAATGTATATAAATTATAGTTACTCTAATGGGCTAGGGATGAGAGATGAAGCATTTTAGAGGTAATATACGCAAATTTGCTTGGAAGGGGGGTAGGAAACCATTTAGGTAAGACTAACCTCAACAGACAGTACCGGGATTCTAACCGTTAATCTCCTCTTCTTGAGCAACGCCTTAAATCACAGGTTCTTTATTCGCGACTCTTTTTCATAAGATAAAATTACTAGCGGCCCCAGGCCGTAGTGATTTAGCTGAGTGGAGGTTTTAAGACTCTTATTTCAGCCATTAATCAGAGTTACATAAAAACGAGAAACAAAAAAAAATTAAAAAAAAATTCAACAGCTTTTTTTGAAAAAAAAAAATCACATGTGCAATAATATTTATTATTATTAATTAAATTCATTATGTTTTCAAACATTATGTTATGCAGATAATAAATGGTACGGTGCACCACACAGACTTTCTCTCACTTTTATCCTAAGCTAGACATTTACTAAAAACTAGTAGAATTTTCTAAACTAAATATTATACAGTTTTGCAGAAACACTCTACCAAGAAGAATAAATGAAATAATATTCACGGTTCCTTACTTACTCTATGGTATTAGACACTATTAACACTATTACAGAAAAATTAAGAAAAATAGATCTGAATTAAAAAGTACATATTTAGTTGCTTATAGCTCAGAAATGATTGGTTTTATAAAAATATATTTCAAATTAAAATAGTTTTATTTTTAATAGTACTACAATTTTACACTGATGAGTTATTTCATATCTCAAATAGTTGCGGAGGTGATCAAAACTGTTGTACTAGGATAATAATATTAATACCTATTAAATAGTACTATTATATTGAGAATTGTTTTCAATAGTGACCGCAAAATAAAGATGTTTGTTTCTAAAACGTAAACTTCTTCTATAATCGTACCATATGTAGTGTTATTAATCTCACAAGCAGCCAATAAATAAAAATGGTTCAATGCAAGCCGACAATTGGGACAAGTGTCAGAGTTAAGAATGTTTACCAGCTTCTACCCACGTTAACGTCAACTTTAAGATTATTATTATTATTATTATTATTATTATTATTATTATTATTATTATTATTATTATTATTATTAGCAGCACTGCGTCTTACTACCCGTTCGTGTTATACGCACTTACACTAATGTGTAATGGTAGGGTGATTGTGAGATGAAATGGAGGACCTACAGTTTAACGTGGAATACAAACCACGGTGGTAAACTGGCATTTCCAACATTCATAAGTTGTTATTAATACACGTCTTGTCAGAGGTGAAGGAAGGGTTTAGCAATCAGATAAATCTGTGCTAGGTCCGAGGATTGAACCCGGACCCCCAGCACAGAGGTCTGACACCTTACCCCTAGACCGCCAGTTCACACAACTGTAAGAAGATCTAAAAGCCATCAATCTGTCAGTAACAATTCACGACACTCGTTTCAACCAAAAGAAAATTCCCCAGCCCAGCCACCTCTCTCAGTCTAATTATGTGGGGAAAGGTCAGTCAGTATACATCAAGCTATAATAATGTGTCGACTTAGAGGGAATATGTAATTATTAATTAATTATTTAATACTTAGCACCACGTCTTACCACCCGTTCGGGTTATACGCTTAAGTACTAATTACACTAATGATCGAATATGTATGTTGAATATTGAGGAAGAGAACCCGCATTTGCGTAGAGGGAGAGAGGAAAGCCATTTAGGTAAAGTCACCCCCCAGTTCACCTGAGCGAGATTCTAATCTCGATCTCCCCTTCATCGGCCGCCTAGCTCAACATGAAACTTGCGCGTTAGCTAACTATGCCACCGAGGCGGGTTGGCGTGAATATGGTTTGTGACGATTATTTGAGGGATAAATACGCTCTTAGATGATACTTTGCCCTTGGAAGCCACTCTTCATAGCCCGGAAAAACTCCCTCAGGGCTGGAAATGACTTCAGTAACTATATAGGGCTTTTAGCCCCCTCAACCCCCAAGGCGTGTCGTGTAAATAATGAATTGGGTTGGGGGTGGGAGGGGAGGTTTGCGGCAGTGCTACCGCAACCCGGCAGTCTCCGAGTTAGCAGCTGCTCAAGGTTGTGTTACGTCACAGGTCCCATATGCTGCAGTATGAAAGAACCAGGTCACCTCAAAGTCCAGACATAACAGCCTCAACTCCATTCTCACCTCGACCTGTGAGTTTTTTCACTCAGGTGAGACAGGAGAGAGTGAATAGGGAGGGATATAATGGTATTGGGTATGAGCGTGTCCTTACTACACACTTACTTTTATAATACCTGGAATGTTTTCAGACCCACTTCAATGGCTTAGCGGACAAAGGCGTAAGTCACGACTGGTATAATTTTCCAGTGCAAGGTTTTTGAACTCTGATTTGGTCTTTTATGGGCGATTTTTCTAGAATAGTTTCCACTCTACTTCCATGCTAATTCAGGTACATTTTTTTTATATAAAGTATCCACCATCCACCTTCCTCACCTTTACCCTATCTGTCTAGTATAGCCCGAACGGATAGGCCTCTAACATGTGCCGATAAAAAAAAGTGGAAGGGTTTTTGTTTCCTATAAATTCAATTATTCTCCATTCCTACGTCCCTTTTCTATTTAATCTCGTCCTAGTAGCCATTCGGGCTATACGTATTAGTGTCGTATCGTGTAGTGCTGCCAGGATAAGCATAGTTAGTTGAAACTGTTCCTGTGAATGTTTTCAGCCCTTGTTCTATCAGGTATTGATGAAAACCCTTGTAAAGTGCGTAGATCAGAGCCTAACTGTGATTGGTCAAATGGAGACCAAGGAAGAAAGAACAACTAGCAGGGGCAGTTTTAACAACCTCTTATAATTCAGGTTATTCCAGTTATTCAGTCATTCCACTATATTACTCTTATATGCACATTGCACATATAAACTGGAGTAGGTAAGAGAAATATATCATTTATAGGAAATGTAGCGGTGTTTTCATGGAAGGTGAATGAAAAACGTTAAAGAAAAAGCACTCTCAGCTTATTCAACTGGGATACAAACCATGATATTTAAAATACTTGGCCACCATGTCCTAATATATACCAACATTTATACCAATACGGTTGAGAATAAAATATGTTCTAGCTTTAAATATGCATTACTATTCACACCTATTACTTTGTATTGACCCTCGGAGAGAGAAGTATTGTGATCGTAAAAAACAAGCTAACTCTAGATTTTGATAAGTCAACGTTTTTTGACCCCTTGAAACCCATTTTTTTTTTCACGGAAACGTCTGTCTATTAATGATACTAGAACCAAAACCATTTTGAGCGTAAATTTCTAAATATTTTGATTACATCCCACAAATATTTGAGATACGATACATATTATCTTATAAAGTTTTAGGATTTTTAATAATAAACATCTTTCATAATAAAACTATTTTATTAAATCACATATAAAAATAGGGCTTTGGGAAACCAGGAGTTTAAAATATACAGAACAAATAATATGTTTCTGTAACAGATTTCAAGTATAGTCTTTAGTGAAATGGGGTGTCCTGGTGGTCTAGGGGTAAGGTGTCAGACTTCTATGCTGGCGGCCGGGGTTCAATCCTCGGTCCCGGCACAGATTTATCTGATTTCCAAACCTTTCCTTCACCTCTGACAAGACATCTTGTACATGTGGGGAATGCCAGGCCACCACCGTGGTTCGGATTCCACGTTAAACTGTAGGTCCTTCATTTCATCTCACAATCACCCTACCATTACACATTAGCGTAAGTGCGTATAACCCGAACGGGTAATAAGACGCAGTGATAAATAATAATAATAATAATAATAATAATAATAATAATAATAATTTAGTGAAATGCGATGTTGTTTTTTCCCCATTCTGTTTTCATAACAATGTTTATTATCTCTTTATGAGTTTTAAAAAGTATACCCATTTTAAGATACAGTAACGAGAAAGTACCGTTTATTGTTTAGTGGCAGTGTGGAGCTAATCTTGTAACTGTCTGTATTACAGAAAGAATAAAACATTGGAGAGAAAATAGCTTTAGATTATATTGTGGATTTAAGTGGGGTTCGGGACAGAGAACCTAGTATAAAAATAATCATAGAAGTGGAACTTGTAAAATGTTGAGATCAACTCATCACAAATTAATATATAATCTAATAATAAAAAGTGAAATGTAAATAGGCTAAGGTAGTGAGAAATGAAGTGTTCAGAACGACAAAGGAATTACAGTATATTGCCCAATATTTGGAACAACATGAGCAGTGTAAGAGAGAGATGGGCAAAATAACAGCACCAGAATATAAATAACACGACCAGTGTAAGAGAGAGATGAACAACATAACAGCACCAGAATATAAATAACACCACGACCAGTAAAAGAGAGAGATGGACAACACAACAGCACCAGAATATAAATAACACGACCAGTGTAAGAGAGAGATGGACAACATAACAGCACCAGAATATAAATAACACGACCAGTGAAAGAGAGAGATGGACAACATAACAGCACCAGAATATAAATAACACGACCAGTGAAAGAGAGAGATGGACAACATAACAGCACCAGAATATAAATAACACGACCAGTGAAAGAGAGAGATGGACAATATAACAGCACCAGAATATGAATAACAACACGACCAGTGAACGAGAGAGATGGACAACATAACAGCACCAGAATATAAATAACACGACCAGTGTAAGAGAGAGATGGACAACATAACAGCACCAGAATATAAATAACACCACGACCAGTGAAAGAGAGAGATGGACAACATAACAGCACCAGAATATAAATAACAACACGACCAGTGAACGAGAGAGATGGACAACATAACAGCACCAAAATAACTGGAATATTACGACCAGTGTAAAAGAGAGATGGAATCTTTTCCGAGTCTTTATATATGCGTAGGAAATTAAATGGTGTCGAGTAAAAAAAGTGTGATACTAATAAACACAATGGTGAAGTTGAATAATTGCGAAAAGTGTGGAAATTAGAATAGGTTTTTACATCAATTCCAACTTCAATGAGTACTTCTAAATGTCCACAATGTCCTCTAGCGCAGAGCGTTCAAGAGCCCTTTGGGGGTGGGGATTGCATTATTTTATTGAGTGTATGTGCTTGTGTAAATATATGTATTTACAGTAGTGGCTCTTAGCTAAAATTAGTGGGGGTGCTGCTCCAGAAAATGTTTAGCCTTTGTTTTAAAATTGTGTAAAAGGAAAAAAAAAAACATGTACAAAAAGAAAATTTATTCAGAAACTTGATACAATCTTAACAAAAAAAAAAACCAAACTTTTTTACTTACTTTAACTTAAATTGTTACAGTTCAATATTGATCTATTCATTTAAAAATACAATCTATTCTTCTTGTTTTAATTTGCGCAAAAATTCAATAATTTTCTACTTGATCTCTGGATGAAAATTGAGGAAATTTTTCTCCATTGAAAGTACTGCAAGCACATTTAGTCTTTCTATTAAAAAAAAAAATGAATCAAATAGAATGGCTGGAAGCAGAATAATAATCTAATTCTACACTCTTCTACACTTTATTACATTCAAGAATATGGTACACGGTTATTAAGTACAACATACGCTGAGTAAAAAAAAACTTCCTTCCACCATCATGCCAGACTCGGCACTGCGAGATCAACAGTGCTCTCTCTATCTGGCAATCCCACCTTCCTCCCCACCCCCTCCTATTTGCTCATGCACACAACAGTCAAACACCACGTCACTGGCACTGTGAAGCGCACAGTTATATACAAAGATTTTTGTATCTTTTTTATTTACTGGGGGATGGCTACTGAAGTACTGACTTTAAGCTTAAGAAATATATATTGTACTGCAAAAATAAAGAAATAGTTGAAGAAAAAAGGATTTATTATATTAAATGTTATCGATAATATCAAATGGAAATAGGTGGTGCTACAGTTCCACAGTGCCTATACACGAGCCGCTACTGTGTATTGATGTTCATAAATAGGCTAAATAAATAAGACTTCTAAGACAAACAAACAAAATTTGTTGTTTTTATTTACTATGTCCTTATATATAGCGTACAACAATAAATCATCAAAATAACCGAAAGGTTGGCTAATTAGCGTGCATTTTTCAACGTAGATACTAATAATTGGACAAGTTTATAAGAATTACAAGGGGAAAGGGAGCTATCTATGCCCATAGCACCAACCACATAAGCCCGGGACTTTCCCACACCACTGTGCTCATGGCCAAGCCATCAATCGCATTTAGTCTGGTTTTCCTATAGTGTGTGAATAATGGCCGAATGTGCCAAGGGGATTTCTTTCGTGATCGTTTCTCACTCCCCTTCACGCAAATGTGTTTGAATGTAATATTAATTCTCTCTTACTCTTTACAATCATTTATTATCATTATAGTAAATATGCAAATTTATTTACCAAATATTACTACCTGTTCAGGCTATACGCATATACTAACCATGGAATTTTAAATTTTGAGGAAGTGTACCCGCATTTGTTTGGAGGTAGAGTGTATAACAATTTTGATAAAACACCTTCATTATACCCAACTGGGATTTGAATCCCGATATCAACAGTCTAGTCTAACGCGTGTGATGCCTTAAACCATGAGGCCACTGAAGTAGGTAAAACAAATAAGTTTTGAGAATAACCGCATAGATAATTAAACGGGGTTTACATTAAAACAAATAAATATCACAGCTAGATATTAACAACAATACGAGTGATTGTAGGTAGATACTACAAATGGAATAATATTTATATTAATTATTAAAAATGCCTTTTCTATAAACATATATATTATTACTCATTATCTTCAATCAAATATTATAATTCTGAACATTTAATACACCTCACCAGATTAAATCACATTTCGTTGAATTGTTTAGGTCTAACGTCATTCAATTTCTATTAGATATAAAATGATATACATTATTTATTTTATTGTGATATTGTTATTTAATTCACTTCAATGGAGGGAGATAAATTAGATTTTACTAAGACTTCGTGATATATGTATATAAAAATCAAAATCTTGTCATTGCTGCCAAGCTATAAACGACATGCATTGCAATCTTCGTAAGAGACGATGTGATCAATTTTCAATGCAACGAGGACAGGAATAAACATCAAGCTATGGATTTTCCCAAGTTGGAATAAACAGCGGAGGGGGAGTAACGTTCGTGTATATAATACAAGCCGATAAAGATATTAAGATAGAAAATATGAAGTTTCACGAACTTGCTTTTCAACACAAATTCATACTTGGGAGAAAATATTAGGGCGTAGATGAAAAATATTCTTTCATTTTCATGACGTAAGACTAATATTACTTTTGCTACATTGCTTCTATTATGCTATGAATTCAGAGATCTTGAAAAAATAAAACTCCAACACAATTTCTTACATGAGTAAATAGATAGTTTATTCTTTCACATGATTAATTAATAAATACCAGCTTTAAAATATAACAATGTTAAGTAATATGTAAGATAATAGTGCAATAATTTTCAAGATAATGTCGGTAGTATTTTTGTTAGTTTATTCCTATCTGAAATGTTATCTTTGTATGTCTCTTTAATATAAATCTTTATAAATATGTCATATTATCCACCAAATGCATGTGTGCGCATGTGAAAATAATACATAATATTGAAATATTGAACCTTGTCACACAAACACTTACCACATTTCCTGAACCCTCACTGGTTCAGAAATAATTTAGTAAAGTAAAGGCCGATGGTGAAGATTGGAGGAAGAAATGTTGGGTCTAGAGTGGGGGACGCACGCCGCTGGAGAAGAAGAAGGCCCCACGTGTTGGAGGGTGAGATGTAGGGTCTAGAGTGGGGGACGTACGGCACTGGAGGGGAAAGGTTCGTATGTTGGAGGGAGAGATGTTGGGTTTAGAGTGGAGGACGCACGCCGCTGGAGAAGAAGAAGGCCCCACGTGTTGGAGGGTGAGATGTAGGGTCTAGAGTGAAGGACGTACGGCACTGGAGGGAAAAGGTTCGTATGTTGGAGGGAGAGATGTTGGGTTTAGAGTGGAGGACGCACGCCGCTGGAGAAGAAGGCCCCACGTGTTGGAAGGTGAATTGTCGTGTTTAGAGTGGGGGACGTACGGCACTGGAGGGGAAAGACCCACGTGTTGGAGGGTGAATTGATGGCTTAGAGTGGGATACGTACGCTGCTGGAGAGGAAAGAGCCACGTGTTGGAGGGAGAGATGTTGGGTCTAGAGTGGGGGACGCACGCCGTTGGAGGGGAAAAGCCCGCGTGTTGGTGGTAGAGGTGTCGGGTCTAGAGTGGGGGACGCACGCCACTGGAGGGGAAGGTCTGATAGACACTTTCAATTTTTAGTGATTCAATGTATATTTATTAACAGCCAAATACTTGATAAAAAAAATACTGTGTAACTGAATAAGTTAAAATAATGAGAGATTGAACCTCAAACATAAATATTTTTAATTGTTTGGAAATCAAAATCAAAAATAAAGAAAATCCTTTATTTCTTAAGAATGATCGGGTGAATATTTATAGTAAGTTCAATTTTTTTTAAATTCTATAAATATGTGAACATAAAAAACCAGCGATAAGTCATTATGTCGTGTGTACCGGGCTTAACTTCGTCATTTTGTTTGCAAACCAAGGGCCGGCTGTGGGTAGGCCATCAATTAAAAAAATAAAAACAATATTTTTGCATTTGTTTTTTAGATTGTTCATTTGCTTCTCACTTGGTTTTGTGTAAATGTTGATTAAACCTGATTTAATTAATTTGCTTGTGAAAAATCAACTTTAATGTAATTCCAATTTTTGATAGTTGCAATGGTTTTTTTTATACATTTAACCATTTTCATTTAGCTTTCATAACTAATTAGAACTAAAAAAATACAAAAGAATACTTTTTAAATGTATATTATTTCTACAACCAAAATAATAGTTATTTGGCTTTTTTTCAATAATATAATGTGTTTGAACCAATGTTGTACTTACCTTTTGAAGTACGAGAAATAGAAATGGAGTACTTAAAATCTTTGAATTAAATTATTAAATGTATTTCATAATATATTTTCATTGTGTACCCTACATCCTCTTATTCATTCATAATAAACTAAAGGCGTAGAGATAAAACCATATATTATTTTATAAAATGTGTACCCGCATTTGCGTATAGAAAACATGTAAAACTATTTAGAAAATGTACTGTCAATATAACCATCTGGTACATGAATCCCAAATTTATCGACAAACCAGTTCATACGAGGATGGCGCTTTAGCACACGTGTCCCCCCCCCCTTCCCCCTACACGGAATGTGGGATATAATGTCTCGATTTCACCAACTACGATAATATGTATACAAAATACTATTAGTGTCAAAATTATTCACGAGTATTTGTTTTTGAAGTGTGCCTATTACAAAATTTTAGAAACGCATTTTTATCTCGTTAAATTTGTTCTCTATTTATTTCTCTGACATTCAGATGTAAACTCATATAGGCTACTGTTGGTTTTTTGATAAAAGGTCAGCACTTGGTTAAGAATGTTCTGTTTTTATATAACTTTGTATAAAAAAAGATTCGATGAGTTAAGCATTTATAACAATAAATATATGGCTGTTTTATTAAATATTGTGGGAATGTTTAGTGTTGTTTCTACAGAGTATCAAAAGGAAGAAACAAATACATTGAATTTTGAAAGAAAGGTGGAAATTAATGTCAAACCCTACCCAACAGAAAAAGGGAAGCGAGTGAAGTGCCAGAATATTGATAAGGGAAAAAAAAGGGTAAACTATTAATTTTCAACATTCATAAAAACCCCTTTTTTGGGGGTTATAATTGTATCTTAAATAATACCAGATAAATGATTTTTAAGGGCGTGAAAACAAAAAATTTATGAAGTTTACGTTTTTTAAATCTTGTTATTAGTTAAGGAAAAATTAATTAATACCGGAAATTTTGTTAGGATTTCTAAGTTCTCTACCTTAGGCAAATTATTTAAATAGCAATACTGGGGCATGTTTCATATTGCAAAACTAAAAATTTCTTTGTAAAAAAAAAAAACCAAATTTTTAAATAAGCCCCTCCAAACACAAGTACACTAAAACAAAACTAAAAATTAGATAAATTTTATTTTTTCCCTTTTTAAAAACCCTAAACCCCTGACCAAAAAAAAATTAAAATGTATTCTTTTAAATTAAAGAATTGCCCAAAAGGGCTACTTTTCAAATGTATTAACGATCCCGGTGTACATCACCCATTCAGTGTACCTTTTTAAAAACAGGGCCGATTAAAGAGGAAAAATTTTTTTACATTCAAGTGTGAAAATTTTCAAAATATCAAAATACAACAAAAAACCCAAAAAATCTAAGCTCAAATGAGGCGGTGCCCGGTATAGTGTCAACGGGGGGGGATTTTTACATTGCAAGAGTTGAATAGTTTTAAACATTCCGACGTTTTAAGCCTTTTTTTAAAAAAAGTTCATACCTAGCTGACTTACAATGACACAGCTGGAAAGCATAAGGAAGCTAAAAAGAAAGCTGCACTAGCAAGGGCCAGGGAGGGTCAATACTGACAACGTGAACCTATTAAGCAGTGGTATAAGCGGTCCTATCGATTGAAATCAATGCATATTCTGGGCGGTAGTATTTGGAATTTAAAAAATTTTAAATTAAAATGGTCAAATAATCTTTTTTTTTTTTGATTATTATTAATATTTTTTTTATCATAATATTATATAATTTTATAAAATACTTTCCTTTGTTGTTTTTTAATTCCAAAAATTTTTGTTTCTTTTGATTTGTTGGGTGTGCTTTTTTTTATTAAGACTTTATCATCGATACCCAAAAAAATGTGTTTCTGGGATTCCTGTAAGTATTGCCGTATTTAAGTAGCAAAAAAGGAACGGGCAAGTCACGACCAAAGAAGGAGAATAATTTTTGTAAGATTTTTGAAAAAAAATGTTAAACACAAACTTTGTGATAATATTCATATAATAATTTTAATAGACAGAAATAATGGGGCTGTTTAAAATTCAAACCTATCTACATAAAATGTCTATTCTTAAGCAAAAAAATCAGATTACAAGTGTATCTAGTGTGATAAGCATGTCCTTACAAACTCTTCAAGAAGTAATCAAGATCCTGGTGTACATCCTTTCATATCTTAAACTGTAATAATAGTGTAACAAATCCATTTTTCTTCTTTTCTAATATTGTAAATTTTACAATCCGACATTAATATCACTTCGTTCCAAAACCCCACCCAATAACAAAAACAAAAGAACCTTTCCAATACACGCCAAGAGGTGATACCAATAGATAGTAATATGATTGAAATGACGTATGGATGATTGTAAATAGGGATATAATATAAAAGGGATGGTTTTCTTTGTCACAATTTCCCCCTAAGTTCAGAATTTAGTTAATATTGAAAACTGCTACAGGAACATTAACCAGCCTTTGTGCACTTAAAGTGGTAGGAGTAAAGTCCATTGTCTAACGACTTTTCCTTTTTCTAAAAAACTTTGGCACCGTTGAGATCCTTGCAGGTAAGGTGCTCGAAATGTACATTCATTTAACCCTTTACATATTGTTTTTATATAGTTTTGAAGACCGCACTTGACTTATGTCGTGTCCTCGCAACCAAAGCGACAAATTAAAACACCTGCCCTGTTCAACCGCACTACACCACAATTTGAGCAAATTCAAGATGGCACTCTAGTTGTCCTCCAGTGAAACATTTGTCTACTACCTTGGGTTTATTACATATTTTTTCTTTTATAAACAGTACACACAAATATGTTACATGGCTAATGCTATGCTTATATAGTAAAATCTGTTAGCATTCCTAACCTACATACAATTGAATTACTAACCAAAACAAAACTACCCTCATTAATGAAACATAACCCACTTTTAGCAATAGAACTGGACATATTAAATGTAATTAAATTAACACACTCGTAACTAAACCAAAATTCTTAAATATTAAATAGCAAGTTGATGGCAAAGTTTTGAGTAAAAACAAAGTCGTGTTCAATATAACTCACCTCTTGCAACTATGAGACAATTGTTCCAAACAAAAAAACAACAACTCGTGAACTCAAGCCAATTGGTGTTTCCTGAAAGGTACTGTGGCCCCCAATCATCTTAAATTACCCACTAAACTCACCCTAAAACTGTTTGGTACCTACAGCCCCCTAGCTTTATTATAACCACTGTCGCGAATGCTGACTCCATAATATGACTTTCAACTTCTAAGGAATATCATAACAATCCTCTGCCAGGTGATTTACAATACACCATTATGAGAAAAATTAAAACAAGTTAAAAAATAATAATTACAAACATAATATTATATGAAGAAAAAAAAAAAAAACCTTTTGAAAACCCTGAATAGAGACATAGACTATAAAGACACAATATATTAAATAATATAATAGTGTTGGCATAACTATTCAAGAAATTATAGGTTGTTTAGAATAGACATACAAAAATGTATAACGTGCCCTATCATAATTATAAGCCCTATAACCATGCAAACGGGGCTTTTTCACATAAATATCATCACTTATCATAAGGTGGCTACATGTATGAATAATTTTATAACTTCATAGGGTGTTTTAAAATAAATACAAAAGCGATATAAAAAGACAATTTAACCACAATGTTATCCTGTTAAAATAATGGAAATAAACTTCCCTCGTTCCTGACTGCAAGAGCGTAATGAACGAAACCAGGTACCAACACTTCTGGGGTACCTGCTTATGGCGGACCTAATGGTGAAAATCAAAAGTTTCGTGCGACTCTTCTCAGCTGTTGGGCTTACACATTCTCAAGTATACATACAACTTTGTAAACACACAACCCTATCATTGGTAACAATTGCATATAAGTTCATGATTTAACTTCTTTTTCTTAAAAATAACTTCATTATAATGAAACTGAAAATGCTTTATAACGTCTAGACCTCGTCATGTACTTTGTCTGCTTCCATACATGAATAAGATACTTTGGTTGGATGTTACTTTACTTCTCAAAAATCCCATCTCTTGTCTCTTCCTCAAACTATATATTTTCTGACATATACAAAAAATAAATAAATAACCTTCAAAGTTTCACCATAAAACTTTTAATAATTCTCGATGCTATTCATATTCAAATAAAAGTTGTGTTTCCCTCCCTTTCACAAGTTTTAATTATTCATGTACTAACACAAGTCTGCCCAGTCTAAACAGCTACCCCACAGAGACTAGCATTAATGTATGACCCGCTGTTATAAACCATTATACAGCATATTTTTAAATACTCACAGGATTTTCGCACTTTCCTCTCATTTTTGTAGCACAATCTTATCGTGTAAGGTTCTCGGGATGCATCTTCTCTTCCCATGGGTATTTCTTAACTTCTTTGACGAAATACTTTTAACAATAAACAAATAATCTATTACGATTGTCGAAATTATCCAATATAATTCTTAAGTAAGAATTGTGGATAAATTACCCTTTCCACAAATACAAAAAAAAATTTCTCCACACTTTAGTTTTATCTTTCCTTAGATTGATACCTACTAGTATAATACGTTGTGTACCTTCCTTCCAACCTTGAGAAAAAAATGCCGCAGCTATTTGTTTGGATGCTGAGAATTTTCACCAATCCTCCTAAGTATTCTATTTTTTTTTTTTTTTTTTTACTCCACCTCATTTTTTTTAATAAGGTAGCATTATACACTCCTTTGATCTCATCCAGACCAACCTCAGCTAACTCAAATGCATTATTAAGAATAACTTATAATCAGTAAGAACCTGAATACAATTGAACAGTTTTCTTGGTCTCTTTCGAATAAAATCAGAAACTCTCTCTCGCATAGATCTTGCCCGACAGGTGAATGAATCTTATTTTTCTTCTGATATTCAGGCCGGGACTCTGCAGCTTTCTTCAAATGACTATCCCTCATCTTCAACACTTCCACAGTATTACACGTGGGTCCTAAGCTTTGGTCCTTCAGTCGTCCATCCAGTTCGGAAATTGGTCCCAAAAACGTCTTTGGTCGAATGCGAGTGGAACTTCAATCGGTGTTTAGTAGAATGGTGGACTAGGAGTTTCATTAACGCCCTAATAGAGCACATAAAGAACCACGTAAAAATGTTTAAGGGGCAAATGGCATCTAGGAAACGGCTATTTCTTTCATACTACGCTCACATTTGAACGGTGTCTGATTAAAACTGTAGTCTCTCTGTATTTGCAAGCGTCAATTCCCGAGACCATTTTGTTCACTGTGAATTTGATTCCATGATCCACAATATTTGTTAGGAGTACCTACTTTCTGAATATAAGATTGCACAAGACTTAAACACGCATCTGTGGTAGCTTTCTTTAGACAAAAATATTGAACAGTACTTGGAAAAAAACATCAATCATGAGAAGATGTTAAGTCAAATCCTCTGGTGGCTTTAAAGTGGTCCAAATATATCAACCGCCACTATTGGTTTCGGTCCCGAAAAAAGGTAAATGGCCTGATACTCTCTTCGTAGACATAATTAACATGTTTGGTTGGTCTTATTGACAAGCCTCACACTTACGAATTAGTCTCTGACAAAATCGAGTACAATCCGGCCAATAAACATATCTCCTCAAAAATGGGTAGCATTTAAATGTCCCGACATGTCCCAATATCAGATGTGTGTGAACACCAAACTGTCCCTGAGTTATGGTATGAAAATTTGTCCTAATAATACCTGTGGGTGCTCCGAAATGTTTTACGGTACGAAATTTCCGACTGACCACGTATTCATGAATCTTGTGAGAAATTTGTCTACTTGACATAGGGTGTGGTGTAACTGATAATTTTTATAATTTCCTGATCTCTGGAGCTTTTTTGCTGAAATAACTTGATATGCTTTAATTCTTCTCCCAATGCTAAAGGCCTCCAATTGTCGGGAGGATAAGGGAACTGTCAGCTGCTCTCGCGTTTTCTCTTCTGGGACACCTAAATCTTTAAGGGAAACGACTCAAACGTTCACCTTATGATATCATTTCCTGGTAAAGATCTAACTCCAGTCCAAACTCGTGATTGCAAACCAGCTTGCAAAAAACGTCACTTTCAGACGGCAGTGTTCATAAACGTGAGGGCACGATGGTCAGTACAAAATGATTATCTTCTGCCCAATAACAAACTTCCGAAAACGTTTTCAGTGAGTCCAACAATAGACAAGGCATTCTCTCTCCTGTTACGTGTAACTCGCTCTGCTGGTTCAACGTCCCTGTTCATTGCTATGTATTGGGGCTGTCCCTCGAATCCAATTGACTGACGGTAGCCCCCAAGGCAAAGCACTGCATCTGTGTCAATAGAAGTCTCGCCGATTTAAAGTTTTTTAGGTCCTGATTCCAAAGAGACTTTGCACCCCTTGAATGCAGCTTCCTCTACCTTGGTCCAGCTCCAATTGATCCTTTCCGCATTAATCATCAGAGAACTCCGATTCTCAAGTTGACTATAAACCTCGTAGAATCCTACTACTCCCAGAAGCCTTGACTCCCTTTTAGATGTAGGGCGCATTTAAACTCACGATATTTTTCAGCGTATCAACCTCCATACGCACACCCATCCCAGTCAGATGTGACCTAAAAAAGGCCTTGCTCGCAAAACAAAGATTTTTTAACTTAAGGTCATACCACACTTTCATAACCGGCTGAAAAGACTCTCAATGACCAGATGTTCTTCAACTTGGCCGAGTGATCAAATAGCAGCCACGTAGCTCGACACACTCCCGACACTCATAACCCACTACTAAATCCATACATCTTGTGAATCGGCGACTGCTTATTACTTAAACGAAAGGCAACACGTTAAATGATATGCCGTACCTGTTATAAAAGCGTGTATGTCGAACTTGAGGTATCAAGCCTAAGCTGATATTATCCTTTGGAAGGTCTAATAGTAGACATGGAACTTTTTCATTTGAAATCCGCTCAACATTCAGTTATATTCGTGGGAGACCTCATAATCCTTACATATTAAAAAGTATTTAATTTGCGTGCATCCAAACATAGCGAAACGACCTTCTTTCCTTAATAACGCTAACTAAAGGGTTGACGTACCCCGACTTGAACATCGACTAATGATCCCATAATCCCACATGGTTTGGATTTTGCCTATCTACTCAGAGTCATAACTTTGCAACGATAACTTTGGAAAAATAAACCCATCTTTCGAGTGAGGGTATGTCGGCTTGTAACATTATTTAATCTCAAGGTTGTTCGGAGAAACTCGCCACAGTCTTCCCATAAAACTCAATTAACTATTTTTTGTTCATAGGTTTTAAATGTCCTAACCCCAACACCAACGTTCAACGCGCAAAAAGGTGTAAACACTAATCTCACCCTGTCCTGGGTTTCACTCGAGGAGGGGTAAATCAAGTTCCTGAGAATGTAAGTCCTATAAAGCGTACTCGTAGAAAATTCCCTTTACTTTGTTAATTTCCAAGTACACTTTTCAAAAATGACTTGGCTGGCTCACTGTCCTAGGGTTGCTTACATACACCTGTTTTATTTGAAGTCCAAAGAAAGTCCCAGCTCGGTCAAATAAGCAATGCCCTAAATAATAGGTTTTCACTAAACCTCTAACAAACCAAACATTGCCAAGTTTCTTCGAACCAGACAATAAAATCGTCAGACAGTCTTTTGTGAAGAGGACCTACCTGTTTTATGGCTCCTACTATTTTTAATGCTGGAACTGGAACATAAGAGAGGTTTTCCCTGTGAACTAAAAGTAATGTGAGTGGTCTCTTCGACACACAACTTATCTCTGCTCCAGAAGATAATAGACAACTCAGAGATAATCCTCAACTTCTAACATAACTCGGACAACGTCGGATTCCTGACATCTCCATTCTTCCTTATCATTTAGTATTCTTCCCTAAGAATCGACAACAGGGTGTTAAATTTTTCTGACATACTGAAAATGCTCCCAGAGTGTGTGGAACCTGCGACCCAAGTCCCTGGTCTGCCTACATCGCAGTCAACATTTTCCCTCTTTGACAATTACATTTACATCTACCTGTTGAGGATGATACTAGAACCAAGGGAACTTGTCCTTGATAGAACAGGACCTATTAGCTGTACTTCTAAGTTGAAGTTCGTCTGGGACGGTTGAAATGGTATGGGAGTTTACTACTCCTAGACCTAAAGTCCCTGCGTGTCCCATAAGGTGGTTCAGGTTTTGGGAAAAAGTCCGTTGACTGATCCTTTTGTCTCTTACCTCAAGGTTATGAAATGAGTTTTTCCATTCCCGACCATCATACACAGATATTGGTGCTCCTGTTGGCAACCCCAAACTAAACAGGCCTAAGGCGCGAGGAGTCTATCTCCCTCCACGCTTGTCCTGTGACGTCTCCCAGTTTGAACTGTGGATAGTCCTACCCGCGTTCCACGATTCGCCTCTATGAAGTGGGAACTAAACAGTCCTTACTTTGTCCATACGCCGATCCTGTTCCAAAAAGCGTCCAACGCTGCATCCGGCCCTAAACTCCTCCAAAGTGTTGTAGGTAATCCCTACCAACATACTCGCGGTAACCGTAGGGTATTGATGCTGACCATATATATCCAAACACCCTTTCAAGTCAAACTGATGTTCGACTGTAATTCCGACTTTACTAATAACATGTCGCAAGAACCCTCCAGAGTACCTCCGTTCTCATGGTACCTTACCATGTAATTACCCTCGATATTGGCCTGTTCTCCAAACTCCAAAACATTGCTAGGAATCGTTCTAACATCCTCCCAGCCTGTGATGCGTCGCGTACTACCGACCACCAAGGCAAGCGCTCACCATGAGGAACTGCCCCCTAACCTATTTTTTTCCTTATCATTTATCGACCCCTTCCAAAAAGTTCCTACCAAGTGTCGAGGTGGGCTAACGGGAATCCCTGCCCGACCCCGGTTGAATTTAGGGAGTCCTACCCCAAAGAGCCCGTCCTCCTAAAAGGGTACCACAAAGATGAAGAAAATGGGCTTAATCGCCCAGCCCCTAACCTGACCTGGTCTGTACAAACCCTCAAGCTTTCTTTAACCATTATTTACCTCCTCGCTATCAGTCAACCTCTGATCCAACACCACCTGGTTTGCAAATCCCGTCTTGTCCTTCAGTGAGCCAACAGGAATGCAGAATCCCCAGTGTATTTGCTGACTCTCGTTCTTGCGCACCTCTACTAGTCTATTCATTCCTTCTCTAGCTGTGCACCTAGTTCTTGCGTCTTGCCGTCAACCTTTGGTTTTGACTCCAAGTCAAGCTAAGCCTCATCCCTGTGACTCCAGACTCATTTCCTAACACTGGCCAGCTCCTGCCTGAACCCATCTTCCGTGCCTAACTCTAACCTCAAATCGCCCTGCTTGCCTATTGCCGCTGAAAACGCTTACCCTCATACTGACCGTTAATGAACCGATGTGACCATAATCTCAACTGCGGGGTTCCTTCCTGATAAAACGAGCTGTTCTCTCAACAACTGCCCTTCCCCTTCTCCATTAACAACTGTTGGATAACGCCCCATATAGTCCAACAGGTACTATGGGGAACGTCCATAGGGAAAAAGGATTTAGTCCCCGTCGTGACGGACCTCTAATAAGTTTGGGATAGTCTCGCTCAAATCCTCAACCACTACTATGTCCCTAACTACGCTTTTTTCACTGCTGTGGTCGTGGTACACATCATCGCCAACCCAACATCAATTGATTGTCCATCCAATATTGAGGGATAACCTCAGCCCTCAAATACCTAATGTTTATCTTAGACGTCCTCTTCCCTACCTTCTAAGAAAATACCCTTCCGAGCTCATAACCTAAAAAACCACATTTAAAATACTAGTTGCTCTATCCTAACCTTATCGAAAAAGCCCCGCGTTAAGGCGCCACTGTAGAAAAAAATAAATAAATAAAAAAATAGAAAAAAAAAGTACTCATTAATTTAATAAATATAATCTCGAACTCTGGTTTAGATAGGGACTTAGACTTAACCGGCCTGCGGAGCTCCGGTAAATCACATATCCTAGTTAACATATTTAATAACATTTTGTTTTGGTTGTCCAAAAGCTAAAATATTATATCACAGATTAATTCAATTTAATATCATTTTCGATAACAAAATGAAAAAAAAAAAAAACCTTTTTCCCATACAGTTTCAAAGCAAAATAAATCCAACATATATACCTAATCCAACCACGTAAAAAAATATGGCACAGAAAGTTTATTATTTACTCTTAACACCATTAGACTTCGTGAGTCAAACAAAATAGCCAACGGCCTCCACACCCACCTATTATTTACCTTTGTTTTTTATAAAAAACCATCCCTCATCCCGCATAATATAAGAAAATTATACTTCCTCACCCTAGAAGACCATCTGTATCGAGAACTCGATCAGATGTACCTATCTCTTATGTTTATCTGAAGATATCATGTCCTCACTGATACTCTTCCAATCAAGTAGTAATCAAATACTTGTACATCCATTCATAATCTTAAACTGTAAAAGTAGTGTAACAGTCCTTTTTTTTCTTTTTCTAATGATTGTAAATTTTTTTCACCCGGCATTTAAAATCACCCCCTTTTTTTTTCCCCCCCGCCAAAACAAAACAAAAAAAACCTTTTTCCCAAACACCCAAAAGGGGTCCATTTAAAAAGGGGTAATTTTGTTGGAATAGTAAAGAGGGGTGGGTTAAAAAAAGGGGTTTAATTAAAAGGGGTTATTTTTCTTTGTCCCCACTAGGGGAAAATGGGGGAAAAATTAAAAGGGGGTTCCCTTTTTCTTTGGGGGAAAATTATTTTTTTTCCCCTTTCTAAACCCCTATTTTTAAAATTTTTTTGCTATTTCTTAGAAAAAAAAAGGGGGGTAAATTTTTTTTTAAACACTAATTTATGTAAAAAAAAATTTTATTTTTTTTTACTCAAACAAAGTTTTATCCCCAAATTTTAAATTTAAAAATCGTAAAGATGAACTTCAAAAACCCCTAAAATTTTAAATAAAAGAATTTATGTTTTTTAAAAAACATTTTTTTTTAAAATTTTTAAAGGGGAAATTTTTTGGACTCTAATTTGCAACTGCTATCGAGGGGGAAAAAAGATTCAATCTTTTCCCGGTTTTTTCTTGGGGGGTTTTTCCTAAATGGTTTTTTCCCCCTTTCCCCCAAAAAAATGGGCTTTTTTTCCCCCAAATTCAACCTTTCCAAACCTAACACACTAAAGTAATTTAACTTAAAAAAAAACCCCAAAGGGGGGAAAACATGGTTTTTATTTTTTTAAAAATTTTTTTCAAATCTAATAAGCTCAAATTCTTTCAACCCCCCAAAAATTTTTTTTAGGGCAAACTTAACAACCAGACCCAGAAAATTTTAAATTTCTATTAAAATTAATGTACAAAGTTGCGAATATTGTAAAAAAGGGCAATATTTTTAACAAAGAAAAACAACACTTTTTCCTGAAAGTGACGAAAAACATTTTAACATTCATTAAAATTTTTGTGCTCAGGAAAAGGTTAAACATCATTTTGCAATACCCCAAAAGAGGCTGAAAAAAGGGGTTTCCTTTTTAAGGGGATGTTGATTTCAAGAGATTATGTCGTTTAAATTATTTGCTCATCTTTCCCCTATCTTGATTCACAAGTGTGCAACAACCCAGCAGAAATTTTATTTTCATTTTATCCAAAACTCGTTGGGGGTAAAAGAGTAAATTATCCCAAAGAGGATAATTCAAACTCGTTGTTTACAACTGTCACTTCCCTTGAATACAAAAAACCCAACTCGAAACGGACATAAATCAATCATGCAAAAAAGTCCAGGATTATACACAAAGAAGTTATTGCAAAAAAAATAAATATTCCAAAACAAAAGAAAACTCGGAACAGAGCAAAGAAAATACAGTACAACCTGATTTTCACGACTAACCTTATTATCCTTTAAAAGGAATACTTCCCCTTTTAGCCATACCCATTAATAATACATTATTTGTTTTCAAACTTAGCTATTTTCAAATTTGCACAGGGTAATCAATATCATCCTATTTTTTATCTTCCGTATTACTTATTTACTCGATTAGTTCTTGCCAATTGGGATAAAATGCTAACAGACAAAATAAAACATTTACTGTCACATTTCTTATATTATTAGTTTATGGAATATAGCTGGAAGCACCAAAGGAAAAAATTAGCTTTTTAAGTTCTAAATATTTACACGGTACCAGACCAACTGTAGCATCCTCAAGGGAGGTGCCCAAAAAACAAAAAAAAAAATACAAAAAGGGGGAACAAAAATAGAAGGATGCTATGGAGTTCAAGACTTTGAATTTTTTACTCAAAACATCAAATACTGAAGCTCGCAACTCTCACAATGTTGCTGAGTTATCAAAGGATCGTCTACCTCAAAAAGTTAAGACTGCAACCTGCCTCCATTCACAATAAACAATAGATAATATTTTACGTATACCTTGGGAATGAGGGAATATATATAAAAAAATTTTTAATCAAAGTTATTTGATATTTTTACTATACCATTAGATGTTTAAAAATTCCATTAAATATATACATTGTTGTTGTTGCGATGTATAAAGAAAATAATTAAATTCATAAACAACTATGAATTGAAGTCAAACTAAAGAGTCTGAGGTTAAATATCATCAATTACTTAAATGTTAACAAAATGTCACCCAAAGAAATGCCATAGTAAATAACAACATGATAATTTGAATTCCATCTTAAATATAATCCTTTAAAAAAGGCACCAAATCAATGACAACAAGACAATCTAATTAAAATAAAAATATATACGCTATTATGAATGGCACATATCATATGACAACAAAATAAGTTAAATTCAAATATTAAGTGTTCGCCCATTAAAATGGGACATAGCAAATGGCAACAAGATAAACTAATTTCAAATATAAAATATTCGTCCATAAGAAATGGCACATAGCGTATGACAATAAGATATGTTAAATTCATATACTAAATATTTGTCCATAAGAAATGGCACATAGCGTATGACAATAAGATATGTTAAATTCAAATACTAAATATTCGCCCATTAAAACGGGCGTAGCAAATGGCAACAAGATAAACTAATTTCAATATAAAATAGTTCCCGTGAACATTAATTTAAACAATACAGTACATAATCGATACAATCTATTATTCGTGACTCTACTGGCGATAAGTCACCCTGACCTTGCAATAAAGTGATCTCTAAAAAAAAACTATATTCCTAACTGTCAGAATGATTTTAAAGTTATTTGAAATTTAAGCCAAAATTGAATTTTGAAAAGATTTACATTTAAAAAAAAGAATTTTAATTTACCGATAATGGATTTAGTTCTTACATTTTACGTAGCTGAAAGCTGGAGCTTATCCTAACCCTGTTATGACTCAGGCCCAATTGTAAAGTTCGTAGCCACAGGCACCAGAATATATACCCTATAGCACAGAAGAGGGGAAGATGGGAAAAAAGGGGGAATAACATTCGAGAATAAAAAATGAACACAAGAAACCGCAAGTTGATTCGCTTCGAGAGAGGCCGTGGGCGTTCGGGAATCTTCTCGGAGGGGATTTCTTTACTGCGCAAGTCCATTCAACCCAAGGCGTTGGCTTGAACTTGCCATTCAGTCTTCACAGTCAATATTCAATTTTTTCCCGGTTCAGTGAAGGTGCATTAGGTGGTTTTGTGTCGTTCTTCCACGCAGCCCCAGTCAACAAGCAAACGGGGTAAGTCTTAACTATTTATGTTTGTCTCGTGTCTATCATAAAACAGCCGATGCTACACAATCACTTTGCTTGGTGGAAAGAAGAAGCTGCTTCAATCATGGAAGTGTATGCACCCTCAATCTGTGATTTTAATGCGTCAGGACTTAGAGTGACGATACACTTACTGCGAAAGTAAGGAGTGATTGTTTCCTCTCCCTCCCCTCCAACACGAGAGTGCTCTACACAGGCAGATGTATAACATTTTTGATTACCCATTACACTAAGTTGTTGGGCAAGCGTTGCTTCCAACTTCCTTTTAATTTCGTTAATAAAGACTAAAAATAGCGAGTATTTTGAGGAGAGATCCTGATGATTTTGACTGTACTATTCAAAGCTTCTGAAAAATTACAGGGGTTGTAATCTTCATCGACATCGAGATTCTCAATATATTCCTGCTCTCTTGCATTTGAAACGTTGGCAACCGTCCCCAGTGATGTTGCTCTTGTTGCAGTACAGTTCTTTAGCTTGTGTTGTAATAGACTATCCCGCAGTGAGAATATTGTTCTGCATTTATCACATTCGAATGACTTCATCTCCCGACTATGTGAGGAAACATGTCGGTGTAAGTTGTAGCTCCGACTAAAAACTTGTCCACACTCATCACACTTTTTAATTCCACCCCCTTATTGTAAACGTATATGATGTGCCAGGTTAGTAGGCTTGGTAAAATATTTAGAACAGCTCTCACCTAGGAAGACCATTTTAATGAAGCGTGTTGCATGAAAAGAAATAAATAAAATCTTAATTATAGCTAACTTGACAATTATTCACCTTCTCCTCTAGATATAGTAGACAAGATTCACAGCAGCCAGGATTTGACGAAAACCTTCGTAAACTGAGAGAATATGTTAAAGCCGTTCTTTAAAATTACAAACACTATTTGTCTGCAAGTAACAAGACATTTGTGAGCACAATTATTTCACTTCCAAATGAAATAAAATCAATAAACATGGTAAATAGTGTACGGGTAACATATGAGTCACTGTCTCAATCCATCAATATATCGCTATTTACGAATAAATGATTATGATAAGCCTAATTTATATTCATTTCTTAAAAACTTTCATTCCGTGCCATCTAGTGAAGAAATAGGTATTTTAATTTCTTAATGTCTTGTACATATAAGTATTAAAATTTGTAGCAATCAATACTCATACAATAATTTAGTTACACTAATGGGGTAGGATAAGGAAAGTATATATAAGAGGGGTAAGTGTAGCCACATTTGTGTGTAGGGAAATAAGCTTATATTTCTAACCTAGTGGCTATAGTATAGTTACTTGTAGACAGTGCTAAAATATATAAAGGCAAACTTACATATCAGCCGGTCTATCACGTCCAATTCACCCTAAACATCAGGGATCGAATTTCTGCTAGCGTTGGTAGGATCCTGGGGGCGGGACTGAACGCTGACGGCAGCGTAAGGAAGGCATTGCTGTGAAAAGCAGTGACAGCTTATAGAAGCGGTGCAGGTACGTAGCCCATCGCTTCTGTGCTTTCAAGAGACGGTGCCTGCACACACGTCACTAAACGATCTGCAGGCTCCACATGGTCTCTCAGGCCAGCATCCAGCCCATATGGATCCCATTATTCTGAAATTAAATAAATTTAAATTAATTACTATCATGAGGAAAAAACCCACTCGACAATCACGCTCAAATCTATAACAGGAAGCTAATTACCCATGGACCAGTCGACATCCACCTTGCAAATTCCATCTTCTCGTAAAAGCTCTAAAGGGTATGGGCTATCCAGCTCTACCAACGCTGAAAGTGGAGGGGGTGGGTTTTCTTTAAAGTCTGTGAAAGAACAAATGCCGCTGTACACCAAAGACGTAATAAGCAAAATAGTTACCACTAAAACATACAAAACGTTTTAAAACATACCTGAATTTAGCCAATTTTCCAGCGCGTCGAATCTCATTATGATGTTTACTAGTCGCAATTATTATTTATAATGAACGAATGTAACGATTTCAAGGTCTATTCATAGTCGCTTCAATGGGGTGTGCCGCATGTAAAGGTGGCGGCTTCTTATGGTCGATATATTGTTTCTGCATCGCTGATTGCATGCACCCTAGCTATAACAGTTGTCTGGCATTTGCGCTAGCTCTCCCGCCGAGGGTGGATGTCTTTTTCCGGTGCTGTCTAGCAGTATCCTATTTATCATGAAGGACCGTCACTCGTGTTTATTTTTCCAAGAGTGCAAATATGGCTACACATCTTGCTATGGGATGGGAGGAGGTTGGTAGTTTTATTTTATTATTCTGTCTCCCTTTCTTATTCGGGAAAAGGTATCCAGGTGGTGTTGAAGGGTTTGATTCCCCTCCTCGTTTTCAGCTGTCGATGACGTGCAAATGTGGGTACACATCTCTCCCTGTGAGGTAAGGAGGTAGGGTTTCAAGTCCCTTAGAGGGCAACAAATGCTAATTACTTCACATTTCAATCCCTGGCAAATGTTGTTACACATTTAGCCTGGTCAAAATCATCTATTATCTCACGTCTGCCTGAAGGGCTCAGTTAGAATCCCTGTTGTACGTGTGTATTGAGGTGGCTTTCCTCCTTCATCGACAAATCGACAATGGCTTTTGCCCTGATGGGTAGTAAGACTCAATTCTAAATACCGATAAGCTTACCTTCGCGGCTATTAGCAGAGAGGTAGGGGAGGATTGAATCCAGGTCGACCGAGTCGCTTAGCCTTCACACAAATGCACTTAACTTTTATATCTTCCTCAACCCTGATATTACTTATAAATTTATGTAGTTATATATTTATTTCGTCAAAATATAGTTGCGAACATTAAATTCAAGTAACTCAATTCAATATTTCCTATGAATTAATGTCAGAGCTATTTATAAATTTGTCAAAATATGGTTGCGAACATTAAATTAAAGTTAATTAATTCAATATTACCTAAGAATTAATGAAAGAGTTATATATTATTCCGACAAAATATAGTTGTGAAGATTAAATAATTTTTTCTATTGATTAAGTGGCTCGAGGAATAAAATTGTTGTTTTCACTTTATCCTTAAGTATCAATCTACCATCACAAAATGCATTTCAAAATATTTTTTTAAAATATTTACATCGATGGTCGCATGGTATAAGGCGTCACTAGACGGCTGGTGACAGAGTGATTGATGTTTGAAGCAAATTCGGGTACACGTTTTACCTGGTATAGAGAAATTTGGTCAACTGGAAAAATGGTAGGGGTGTAGGAAGTACGGCCGTTCAAACAGACTTTAGATGTACTAAAATTGTTGAGGGTCAAATCCTAGTGTCCATGCCGTCTAAATATCAGGCTCATATAATTCTGGATGGGGAAGGGGAGAATCGAATCCTTGGTCCCAGAGTGGGCATTAGAAAGCACATCTGAACCTGTGGGCTTCAGAAGGACACGACCGATGCGCCAAGTGGCCTTGGGGCTGGGAGAAAGCACAACTGAACCAGCGACCTTCAGAAGGCCACGACCGATGTACCAAGTGGCCTTGGGGGTTAATGACTTTTCAACAGGGTCTTTGCCACCCTCTTTCAAAATTTATAACAAGTTACGGTTTTTGTTACATCTGATGATCCCCACTGACCTCTCAAAGAGTGGACTATGACGAAGTGAGGGGAGGGGGGTGAAGTGAATGGCAGTCCAACAGAGTCTTACGAGAAGGAGCAGTCAGTGTAACTTAGTTCGTTCGGTGTCGTGACAAAATAAGGAGGGTGGGGAGTGAAGGAAAAGTTAAGGGGGTCTTATGGCCATGATGCGTGGTCAGCTGCTCGGTGGTCACACTCTTCGCTAAGCGGCCATCGGGAAAGGTTCGTGCTCCGTGCTGATGCCACGCCCAACGCAATGGACTGTACGCCAATAAATAAATAAAAAACTCCAACACCCCATCCCAATCCTACCCAAACATAAAAAACCATGAATAAATAACCAATGAGCACAAATAAAAAAGCAATGAGCATACATAAATTACCAATAAGCACATATAAAAAATGCAAATAAGACAAGAATAAACAAGTTTGGAACACTGGAAAAAGGTCATGAGGAAGGGATGGGGAAAACCAACAGCCAATCAGATAGTGAGGGGCGTGGTCACGTGACCAAATGCAGCATATCAGCGACCTTTTCCCAAACGCCAGGGCCACTGCTACTATATATGCATACGCCCTGAACAAGTAGTAGGACGGGGTGCTAAAAATTTTAATAAAGCAATCATTATTTTAATAAAACTCTATGTATGCACAATAGGACTATGCATAAAATATATTTTGTTTCAAGTTGTACCACGTAAACAGCAACAGATGTGAACTAGAACATACAATCACTCAAGTTCATTATTCGTCTCCAGAGACCTGGAACACAATGATACAATCAGTCTATTGGTAAAGTAATATCACATATTTTTTTGTTTGGTTATATAAGAAAACTTTCTCTCGGAGGAATATCGAGTTTTACTATAGTTGCTTGTCTCTCAAAAAGCACTTTCCTGGATTTTGTTTTCCGTCTTATTATTATGTATTTCCTCTCTCCCCCCACAGGGCGTGTAGCCAAGGAGGATATTAATGGAAGAGAGTTTCTTTCCACCGTTTCACTTATGTACTTTAGGCGAAACAAGTAAGTGTCTTCATTTTTATCTTACTAAGTTAGAAGGGGATAGAAGGGAGGTTGGTGGTAAGATATGTGGGTTAAAACACCCTTAAAACAAACAACACACTTGGACAAGTGCTGTTTAGCTATTCACCGCCATAGGTACGGTTTCTGAGTGGGCCTACTGGTGAAGCAAGATACCTTTTACATCGGTTTGAGCTATAATACTTTTATAGCAAGTTACTTTGAGACAAAAAACGCGTTTCATGTCTTCATAGGGATTATACAAACAAATAAACAAAAATGTAACTATATATAAACATAATTTTTATTTTGTTTTCATATTGTTAAATAATACATTTATCTAAAACTATATTTTAAGTATTTGTAAAAATAATTTTTAAAATTATTTGTCTCGCGTTTTAATCCAAGTCTACCAATAAATTTGATAAGTATTTCTTTGGCACGTACCTTAACAATCACTCATATTGAACATTACAAAACCTTCTCTGTCCTCGTGGTCGAATATTAAGAGCAGCCAACTGTTCAGTTCAGGAGACACTGGCTAGACCCATACACACACATATATATATATATTATATATGAGGTGAACAAGTTCCTCCTAGTAGCCATGGATGCACGGTTATAGGTATCAAGTACTATACTAAGTTAATCTGTAAAACATCTACTAGTAATTGATATAACTTTTATTTTATAAACTGTCAAACTCTTGGTGCATCATGTATTACTCTCCGTTCATTCTGTCCACATAATTAAACTAGTTTGGTAGGGGTGAGTAAGGTAGAGTTTGAAGTGAGTGTACCCGCATCATATTGGCGAGAGAATGGGAAATAATCGAACAAAAACAACCCTCATTGCAGCCAACCGGCTTAGAGCTTTAGTATTTCCATCAGTGATAATCCAGTCTGATGCGAGAGTGACGTCCTACACTATGCAACCTTTAATGCAGGTAAATTGTTAGTTAAGCCCCCAAATAATAATAAAAATTAAATACGTTTTGTAACAAATAATTAGGAAAGTTCAACTTTATTGTTTATGTACACAAAGAATTTCATATAAGCAATTAATTT